>JAGKTI010007038.1:7896-29064 GCA_018397915.1 Birgus latro
AGAGAGAGAGAGAGAGAGAGTACTAACAACAAAAAAGCGCTAAGACAACGCTACCTCTGCCAGTGTCAAAACCATAAATAAAAATGATCCAGATCCAGATCCGTGAATATAGGATGCGGACCCGGAACCGCCCCAAAATTTAATCAATTCTTTCTTGGTCCATGGCCCACCCTTCCACAAAGCTTCATTGAAATTCATTGAGAACTTTTGGAAATATTGTGCGGGATACTCCGGATCCGGGTTGGGATCCGTCCCAAAATTTAATCATTTCTTCCTTGGCTCATGGCCCACCCTTCCACAAAGTTTCATCAAAATCCGTTCATAATTTATTGAGTAATGCAGGATCCGGATCCAGATCCCCCCCCCCTCCAAATTTAATAATTCTTTTTTTAGTCCATGGCCCACCTTTTTAAAAATTTCATTTAAATTCATTCAGAACTCTTGGAGATATTGTGCTGGATAATCCGGATCCGGACCAGCCACAAAATTTCATCATTTCTTTCGTGGACCATGGCCCACCCTTCCACAAAATTTGACTGTCTGTCTCCTAGCGGACAGACAGACAATCAAACAAACAAATCAAAGCGGGGTAAAACATAACTTCCTTGGCAGAGGTAATAAGAGCTGTTAGGCAGAAAATACAAGGACTCAGAAATAAATGCAGAAAAACAGGGACCGGTAAGAACGAAAGGCAGAGATTTAGTGAGATAAGGACGAAAAATTACTAATAAGAAAATGAAACTGGAAAAAACGAATGAATAACAGAATGTGAACAATGCTGGGCGAATAAGAAAATATGGAACTGGAAACGATAATATAAAAAAGAACGAAAATAACCGATGTACGAATGCTGAAAAATGAAAGAATGGTAAGACGAGGAAATAATGAAAGTACATTAGTAATGGAATGCAAGATGATTGAGAAAGGTAACAGAAAAATATAAAAAAAATTACAAAGAGCAAAATCTAAGGATGCATGTCGACAAAAGGCGAAGGTATGAGAGAGGACGAGGAGAATAACAATGGCAAAGACAATGACAGAATGACATAAAGACAGAAACCATGAATGTATGTCGAAGAAAGAATGTAGATCAAATAATATAATGAAGACTGGAAGGTCCCCTATTAAGAGTAAGAATAGTGAAAACGATTAATAATAATAATCATCATACCAACCCTAATTCCCCCAGAAACTATCAGCGAGAAAGCATAAAGTAGGAGAACTACCAAACACCATACTCAATGAAATCAGCCCCACGGCTATTTAACAGCATTCAACCTTCCGGAATCGTGGCTCCTCCTACAGCCAAAACAAAATCTTACGCAATAACCAGAAAGCGCTCAGAGAGCGCAGACTTCCGCCAATGTCACTGCCATTAAAAAGGATCCGGATCCGGATTAGTGGATATAGGATCCAGATTTGGATCCGCCCCAAAATTTAACAAATTCTTTTTTGGTCCATGGCCCACCTTTCTACAACATTTAATCGAAATTCAATGAGAACTTTCGGGGATATTGTGCGGAATACTCCACATTCGGATCCGCCCTAAAATTTAATAATTTCTTTCTTGGTCCATGGCCCACTCTTCCACAAAATTTCATCAAAATCCGTTCATAACCTTTTGAGTAATTCCGGATTCGGATCCGTGGATATAGGATCCGGATCCTCCCCCAAATTCAATCAATTTTTTCTTGGTACATGGAGCACCTTTCCACAAAATTTCATTTAAATTCACTGAGCACATTTGGAGATATTGTGCGGGAAACTCCGGATCAGGATCCGAATTCTGCCCAAAATTTAATCATTTGTTCATTGGCACATGGCCCAACCTTCCATAAAATATCAGCAAAATCCGTTCATAACTTTCTGAGTAATCCTGCTAACAGACAGACAGACAGACAAACAGACAAACAGATCAATGCGGGGTAAAACATTACCTTGGCGGAGGTAACAAAAGTACATTATCAAAAATACCAAAAACAGGGAAGAAGGAATATAAGAATAAAAGAGACACTGGGGCATATTGTATGTGGATTTGGTGATTTCCTAACGCCTAACCCGTAATGATTTATTCTGCATATACCATATCAATATCCTCTCGTAGGTTACTGATGCAGATTGTGCCTATATAAAAACAAAGGAAAGTCAAAATGTAATAATGCAAAAAAATAAATAAATACCTAAAGAAGTCCTAAGATGCCTCCTATGTCACCTAAAACACGATCATAAGAGGAACTAGAACAACCCAAGAGAGAAAGACTGAGGGACAGAAAGACCAAGGGGGATATCCGGTCACAGTTCTCCTGACGGAATTTGTCAAACTCGACCCAAGGATATTTTTAGAACAGCCGTGACAAGTCTGACATGTACCCTTCCAAAATAAATGAAAAAGTGGAACGAAAAAGAAGAGGACACACACGCAAAAAAAAAAAAATGGATACACCATCAGAAGCAAAGGCAAAAGGAAACAGAAATGCTCTAGAAAGGCAAAAGGAATCTGCCAGCCTACTCAGGATCGCAGTCAGTACTTTGGCAAAACAGAAAATTCTGGTAATTCTCAAACGCTCGGCATTTTTCCCTGGTAGCATTCAAGGATATTTTCCCCCTGAATGTCAAAGGTTTCTGAATGCAACCAGAAGTGCCTGAGTGATACTGAGCGTGGCTGTGGGGCGAACCAGGTTTCTAAAAAGTTGTTGTACTGGAAGTTTCTAAAAAGACAAAGTATAATATAGCGAGAATGAAACTGGGATAAATCTATTTTTTTCCAACGTACAAGGCTAGAGTGACCAGTTGCTCACCCCTCTGTGGTATTATGTGGGCAATAACCCCATCAATTCTCGGATGCATACCCCGTATGGGATTTATTCGGTCAGAGGACTGAAACCCACCAGATCACCAGGCATCCATCTGGTATCATGGCTACCAACCAAAGTAGTAAATAGTTTCCTGGACAACAAGAAACCATTTCGTTTATCACGCAGTGTAGAGCGACCTGAAGGTACATAAAGTAAATGGATGTTGGCCGCCCACACTCACCACCAAAGAAAGTTTCCAAAAGGGTTAAATGTACATAGGTGAATTTCCAGCTCTCTTTAGGTACTGCCTATGTGGAATAATTTTGGAGGCAGTTAAAAAAAATGTACACGGCACCAGTTTCTGAAAAGCAAGATGGATGGATGCATGAAATAAATTACAAAACCTAAAGTCTGTTAACAAGGCCAATATCTAGAAAAACTGAAATGCGCATGTGACCACGTTAAAAGGACTGATGCGTGTACTGTAAGTTATGTAAGTATCCTGAGAAGAAAAGTCTGGTGAATACTTACCGGAAAGTCGAACCATCCGAGGTTTGCGTTATGTGAGATTACCCTATCGCCAGTTGTAAATAATCTGCAGACAGTTTAGGATGATCGAGTTGTCGCTTACCGTGCATGGCTTGCGTGTTGGGGGCTGAAATATCAGTATGCAATTTGGTTACCCAAAATACTGTGATTGCTAATTGGTTGGAGGAAAATACTTTGATTCTTGCATTAATTATGGATAAACGTAAATTGCAGCATTGTATGGGTGAAAGTTAGCTATGTATAATGTTAAGCTTCAATTACACCAAAGAAAATGCATGTATTTTTTTCAATTTACATTTTGCATTACATGGCTTATTACATAGAAGTTTAATACCAGCACTGATGGCCGCTATTCTGACTCTGTCTGCATCTAAACACCCTCTCACTCTCTCTCTCCGATATCTATCCTCATTTTTATTGACTTCATCATAAATATTCGTTGTTATCCGTCCCCGCCCCGCAATGGCTCGGAGACGGGTATTGTTTTCACTCGGTTTGTCTGTTTGCTTGTTTGTCTGTCTGTCTGTCTGTCTGTTAACAACTTTACGCGAAAACTACTGGTGTGATTTTGAGTAAAATTGCAGGGATGATGGACTATGACCTTCCAATCACCTGATTAGTGTTTGGGCCAAACTGGGCCAAGGCCCAGGCTGTAGGCCCCAAAAATGAAAAAAAAAATAGTTTTTTCGCCATAACCCCTTTCAAATTCGTCTAATCGACATAAAACCAAAACCTAAATGTTTCATCTTTCAAATCTGCATCCTATAACATGCCTCATTACATCTGGGGGGTAATCACCCAGTTAGCGGTAGGGGTCAGTGTCAGGTGGGTCGGGTCTAAAATTTCAAATGGGCATCGTCAAATTTCACCCGATTTACTCCAAATTTGATATGTGACATCTCTGACTAGCTATCCTGTTGTGTTATACGTCAGCACTAAAATGACTGCCGGGGACGGGTATGCTGTGCCTTGGTACCGCGTCTTGTTATTAGTTATTACATTTTCGTCACTGTCACTGAATATTATTTTTTGGTGTTTTATATTGCCTTTTTGGGGTGGTGGGGGCCGATAATATTGTTATCTTTTGTTTGGGTAGTGTTGATGTTAGTGTTCTTGCTGTTTTTTCTTTTTTTTCTGTTATTGCAAGTGCTCCTCTGTTGGCTGCAGCTGATGATGATCATCAGGATGACACTGTTGCTATCACTGTTATTGGCTTATTGCTCCTTTTGGTATTGCTCTTGCTGTTCCTCTCGTTGACCCTGTTGTTGCTATTGATGTTGTTGTTGTTGCTGATCTACTTTCAGCAGTGTGCTGTCGACTCTCCTGCACCCCAACTGTCGGCGGCACGAGGAGAAAAGCTTCCTTCCCCTCCTGTCCACTGGAAGGCTGAAATATTGGCAGCTGCTAACATTTTACTCTCCTTTACCGCGGCGAAATACCTTAATCCCCATCGCTTCCATGATCAGTTTTACGTTTAATTTTCACGAGGTCAGACGATTTTTTCTAATGGTATATGGGCTATTACAGAATGCGTTCCAGCGGAAACAATCTGCATTAAACCCTTCACTAAAACGATGTCTTTATAGTTAACACTCCTTAAGGCCGGATGATTCCACTCAATTAGGCAGGATTTCCGAGACTAAAGGGGTTAGAAACACTGAATCACCCTCCATTCACCATTTCACTCCAATGACAGCTCTTTACAAAATATTTTTAATACTGCTTGACGATTTATTAAACTCCAAAAGATCTATCGAGTGAAGATGTTAATACTGAGTTTTGGTAGTGTCTTAGTAAATACGGGAACTTGTGAAATAGCGCTTGTGTTTCAGTATTCTCCTTATTGGCTTCTCACGTGCTTAAAGTTGCACTCAAGGCTGTGGAGGAGGCAGCCAGTTGTAACCGGGGTCTCGGCTACTTCGGGAACTGATTTTACTGTTTGTTGGTGCTGATGCTGGTTTCATTATCTGTTGGTTTTACTGTTTGCTGGTGTTGATACTGGTTTTACTGCTTCGTGGTGCTGACGCTGGTTTCACTGCTTGCTGGTGGTAGCGTTGGTTTCACTGTTTATGATGGTGAGTTGGTTTCACTGTTTGCTGGTGGTGACGTTAATCTTAGTGTTTGCTGGTAGTAACGATGGTCACTTTTGGTTGGTGCTAATGATGGTTTCACTGTTTGTTTGTGGTGATGCTATTTTTACTGGTAATGACGTTGCTTTCATTATTGGTGGTGCAGACACTGGTTTCATTGTTTGTTGGTGGTGACTTAGGTTTCATTTTTTTTTTAATTGGTGAGGATGTTGGTATGACTGTTATTGGTGGTAACGTTAATTTTACTTTGTTGGTGATGACTTTGATTTCACTGCTTATTAATGGCAACGTCGGTTTCACAGTTAGTTGGTGGTGGCGTTGGTACCGTTTGTTGGTGGGGACGTTGGATTCACTCTTTGTGGTAGTGGAGTAAGTGACTTAGATGTCAGTGTTTGCTGGTGCCGACACTGACTGCACTTTTGTTGATGCTGGAGTTGGTTGCATTGTTTATCTGTACCCGAGCTAATTCCATCCTTCGTTGATACTTAGTTTTCACTGTTTGGTGGCCTTAACATTGATGTCACTGTTCATATGTTTTGCCTTACCCACTTCGTGCTTTTATTTCTTATGCCAATTTTTTATTTTCTTCCCCATCATTTTTCCTTTCATAATAATCGGTCTTACCTCGTCTCCCTCAGATTCCTTGTGCTCGAAATCTCTTCCTTCTTGCTCTTCCTCCTTCACCTCTTCTCATTCCTCCTCTTACACGTTTTAAGTCTCCTCTTTCCTGCTTACATCCGGTTTCCTCCTCCTCCTCCTTCTCCTCCTTTCTCATTTTGTTATCCACGATCTCTCTCCTCGTTCTCCTTCTGTCCCACTTCTTCTTCCCCTTTCTCACCCCCCCCTTTTTTTCTCTTCCTCTTCCTAGTCCTAGTTCTTCCCCCATCCCTCCCTCCTCCTCCTCCTCCTCCTCCTCCTCCTCCTGCAGGTACAGTCGTGCGATCACTCTCAGCATTTACACCAACTTCCTACCAACTTCCTACCCAACTTTGTGTACTTAGGTTCCCACCACTATTTTTACTCTCTCTCTCTCTCTCTCTCTCTCTCTCACTGTTAAACTTTTTTATTTGGTGACGCATATTTCTGGAGGTAACGGAAGAAGAGGCTGGACAGGTATACGAGCGATGTGGTGTGTGAAAGTTGAAGAGAGGACACCCTGATGGCGGAGAGAAGAATGGCATGGAGGCGATTCGTTTGTGGCCACCCTTTCTGGGATTAAAGCGTCAGGCCATGGGTAAACACATGTAGTTTGTTCTTTCCCCCTTCAGACGATTTTACTCAACAAAGGCAAGATATATTGAAAGGGGTAATCCAAGCGGCTCTATATTTAACCCCACCAAGTTCGCCTCAGGTTTAATAGCCCAGAGGTGGAAAGAATGAAGGTAAAGTTACATCAAAGGAGCCAATTGGTTACTTCTTCCAGTTCGATGATGATGATGATGATTGATGGTGATGATGATGACTGATGACTAATGATGATGGATGATGACAGATGATGATGGATGATGATAGACAATGATGGATGATGATGGATGTTGATGGATGATGGCTGATTATGATGGATGATGACTGATGGTAACTGATGAAGACCTGGTTGATGATGATGGATGATAATGGATGATGGATGACTGATGATTGATGAGTGCTGATGACTGATGACTGATGACGACTGAAAAGTGGAAATGATTGATAATTGCTGACGGCTGGCAATTGATGACTGAGGATGATTGTGGATTGATTTATAATGACTGATGATTATATGACTGACATGTTTGACTGATGAATTGATGACGATGATGATGATGACGATTAATGGTGATGATGCTGATTGACGTTGCTGCTCCTGATGATGATGATGACGATTAATGGTGATGATGCTGATTGACGTTGCTGCTCCTGATGATGATGATGATGATGATGTGTGTGTGTGTGTGTGTGTGTGTGTGTGTGTGTGTGTGTGTGTGTGTGTGTATGTGTGTGTGTGTGTGTGTGTGTGTGTGACCCCCATCAGTACGAGGAACCATCATCTGTCAGTCAGAATATATAACACAAGACGAGTCAACATAGAGCAGACGATAACGGATATAGTCTCATTCCGCAGCCTGAGTGAACGTTCATGGGAAGAATAAAACGTTAGTTGCGGTAACTAGAATAATTCATGGGAAAAAAATCGACATCAGTTCAGGAATTAATATGGCATGTGAGAAAAAATCGCTTAAAAGTAGCAAAACAAACAAACACACACACACACACACACACACACACACACACACACACACACACACACACACACACACACACACACACTTCAAACCCATGAATACGACTCTGTTACCTGTCAATCCAATTCAGTGTTTCTGTCCATCCAGCTTTTATCTTGCTGCAATGTGTTTGAAAACCCTTGCATCACGTGGTATATGGACTATATTTGTGCTATGTATTTATATATCTAATTATAAGGGAACACATATCTCTGCTTTCGTGGAATAGCCATCTCCACCAGGGTAATGTATCTTCCTATCACTCACTTGATGTTTTGTTGACTGCTTCTTCCTTCCCTTTTCTCATTATTTTTATATCTGTGTCTGCCCTTTTCTCTTGCTACATCTCCCTTTCCTTCCTGTCACTTTTTTTTTTCACTTTATGTGGCTGTACACTCAGTGACAAGCCTAATGATTTCCTTTAAGACAGGAAACCATTTACAGCGCTGGGTGGTAATCATATAACCAAACTACGAGGTGAAGTGGAGCCTGCTGTGGTGCCCCTGTTAACTAGGTGGAGAGGCGCAAATGAGGCGTCCATTCTGGATCCAAACCTCCATATTATTCCCCATGCCTCGCTGTTGCGAGGCGTTGTCAGGCCGCAAAGGGACATCGGTTCACTGTGTGAGACGGCTCTGCAGGGGCAGCTGCATGCCTGTGGTTGATGGGCTGCTCGATCAGACAGATTGGGTTTGATCAACAACACTACTACTCCGTGCCAGCCAACTTGTCTGTGGGTTCCAGCTTTTAACAGTCACCTATAATTTGTTATTGTAATATTCTTCCTACTGAGAAAATAGTGACCTGTCATACATATTTATTCGCAAATTTCAGGCTCACAGTCCATGAGTCTCCGAAGTACGTTTGTATATCGTTACTTGTCTATCTAATTGTGTGTCTGTTAACCTTTCTTTCTCCCCACCTGCCTGTTCATCCATTCCTCGATCTGTCCATCCATCACATTATATCAATCAATCCATCATCTATCTACCTAGCTATCTACTTCTCAGTCGATCTGTCGGTCGATTTGTCAATTATCCATCATTCCCTCTATCTATCTACATCTAGAAGTCATCCTGCCTCCCTTTGTATCTACCCGGCACACTCACTTGTCTTCCCACCAGACCCTCAAGTGAAGCAGTGTCCTGGGGTGAGGGAAGAAGGCGTGCGTGCCGCGGGAGGGGTGACCTAATATCGTAACAGTGTGAGTGTGGGCTAACCTTCAAGCAGAACCACTCATCTTTCTCAACCCTCCCACCTTCACCCGACACTTCCCTCCTTGGTTTCTGTCTTAATCTGGCTTTCCTTCTCTACGTCATCTCTGCGTTCGATTTAGCTCGGTTCTGTTCTTTTATCAAAACATGGTGGTCTCCTGTCTATCCTCTGTCTGTCTGTCATCTCCCCTTCCCTTTATCTGTTTATCTATCTGTCTATTCATCTATCTTTATATCTATCTTCTATGTCAACTTCAGTCCTGTTGAATTTAAGTTTTCTTCCCTCACCTTGAAGCAATACCACCTCCAATTCTCCACTCCCTCCGCCCACTCACCCTCCCACACACAGATTTTCCTCCTAGCCTGCATCCAAATCAAGGCCAGTTCCGGCATCTTTTAGGCCGTTATGTGGTCATGTTCAGCTCAGTTTTTGCCTCCCTTTGAAGCACAGTCACTGGCATTCCGTACACCCACTCTCACATCATCCAGTCGGAGTTCGCTCCTGGCATCTCTCCCTAAGTAATTTTTCACCTTACGCTCAGTCCAATTTATTTTTTTCTCTCTCTCCTCTCTCTCGGATCTAGCTCCAGTTAGGTTCTGCTCCCCTCTCCTAAATGCAGTTCCATTCCGGTTCTACACTCTCTCTAGAACTTCATTTCAGGCATTCTTACTCCATATTTTCCTCTTCAAGTATTCACTCTTACTCTATTCTTTCCTCCCTGCCCAGTTCACTCTCTTCAGTCATTCTCCCCTCTGGTTTTCATTCTACCCAGTTTTACATTCGTGTATCCTACCTGCGTGATTTATTTGCTCTCTTCGATACACCATGTTCTGTTCTCTATCCATCATATATTCAGAGTTTTAGGTTCTTCCTCCTCGTATCAGATAAACTATGTCCGGTTCTCTCCCTTCCCGAATGCACTCAGTCCGGTTCTTCCTCTCCTCCCGAATGCACTCAGTCCGGTTCTTCCCTTTTCCCAAATGCGCTTAATCTGATTCTTTAACCCCTCTGAATCCCAGTCTGTTCCGGTCATCAGTCGCTCTGATTCCACTCTATTCGGTTCATCTCTCCTCTTGAATAAACTCTTAGGTTCCTTCCACCCAAATACACTCCGTTTTGCTTGTGTCCCTTCCAAGATACACCCTGTTAACCTGTTTAGATCATATCCCTTCCCAAATACACTCTGTTTACGTAATTTTTCCTCACTGACTCTCCCTATTATTCTCTTCCAAAGGCCGATTCCACCCTGTTTGGTTCTCTCCTTATGAATAACACCCTGTTCAGCTGAACTTTCCCTCCCGGATTTCACTCTCAATTCGATTCTTTTCTCCCCTCAAATTCGCCCTCAATCCGATCCTTCTGCCTTCTTAAATACACTCTGTCCGGTTCTTCACCTTCTCGAATACGATCCCAGTCCGGTTTTTTTCCCCTAACCAATCAAGCCTGTCTGCTTCTCCTCTCGACTGAACCCCCCCCCCTTCTGAATCCAACTCTTCTCAGTTGTCTACACCTCTCCTGACTTCTGCTACAGCCTGATACTTCTTCCATACTGATCCCTCTCTCAGTTCGGCTCTTCTTTCCTACTGAATCCTCTCTGTTTGGTGCTTCTCCCTTTCCAAATCCTCTCTCATTTGGTGCTTCTCCTCTACCGAATCTTTTCTAAGTCTTGTGCTTCTGCTCTTCTCCAATTACATTCTCAGTCTGGTTTTTCGCCACCTCCAAAAATCCATCTTAACCCGGCTCACCTGCCTCTGCCGAACTCACACTCAGTCTAGCCCATCTCCCTTCCCGAATCCAGTCCGTTACGTTCGCGTCCACTCTCAGATAAACTCATTTCGCTTCTCCGCCCATCCCTAATCCATTCAGTCTGTATTTTTTCCCACCTCCTAAAATCTCCCTCATTTTGGTTCTTTTGTCATCCGCTTCTTCCTCAATCTGGCTTCTCCGTTCCCTAGTCCGATGCAATTTTCCGTTCACTTCCTCTCCCAAATACATTCACTTCGGTTCTTCTCTCCCGAATCCTCTCTTTTCGGTTCTCCTCTCCCCCCGAAACCCGTCGCGCACTTTTCGGTTCCTCCACATTGTCTGGCTTTCCTCCCCCTGCCTCCATCCCTCTCACGAATTCAGCTTCAGTGCCGTGCCGAGTGTGGCTGAATTTATGTCCTGAAACGTATATTCCGCGCGGATCTCATTTGAATGCCATTTTGCTGTTGTCTCGGATATTGCGTGATACTCCTCTTAACTCTTTCACTACGAGCATATGAAATTAGTTTGTTCTTGCTACCTTCAGAAGGATTTATTCAGTTTAACCCACTAGGCTCGAGGATATCATATGCTTTATTACTGCTACACCTAGACGAAAATGTTCAGGTTTACAGATTTTTCCAGATAGAAGAATTACATACGAGTTTAGTGGCCTACGAAATCTTCCCTAAAATAAAAATAATGGTCTCTGAAGGGATTAACAGAGACTCCTCGATCCCTATGAACAATCTAAACGATGACGTCGTTTAACCTGTGTCGCGTGACACCAAGTAACAGAGTAAAGTAAAGTAAAAAAAAATATATATATTGCCAATAAGAGAACATAATCCATACATCAATACAATACAAAGTAAGAAGCAGCACGGTCTGCCGAGCCGGAGCTCCTTGGCAGACGTGATAGTGGTTATATTGTTTCTTAGATTTAGTACAGGCAAACACACAAATCTAATATCCTATATTATATATACATACGCACATATTACATATTACACATTACATATGCTTGCACACATATACACATATATAGATATACATGCACACACATACTGTACATACATACATACATACGTAATTACTCTAGAACTAACCAGAAATTACGAACACTGTAAAGTAAATAAATAACCTTTAATTTTCCTTTTAAATGAAGATCTATTACATGACTTAATAAGATCCTTTATATTTGCAGTTCCATAACTGAGGACCGGTACAAAGTATGCTATTTTTAAAAAGAATTGTCCGAAATTGTGGACATATGAGATTAATGGTATACCCTCTAGTACTGTGATTAGTGTTTACTAATGTAAAAACTTTATTTCCTGAGCAGTCTTTGATATCATTAAGAACAATTAACAAAAGAAAATATTTATGAACAAACTGAAACATGAGCAGTTTTGCTGACATAAATATGTTGTCAGTGGAGTCAAATTTACCTTTAAAATATATGCATCTCAGAGTGTAATGAGAGCTTATCTTTATGGCGAAAATTTTGAGATAATCCTTCATGGCAATCAAACCATTAATCCCACAGCACCAGTTTTCACTGGGTATACACACATCGCCCTTTAACACCTCTCATCATTATTCTCGTCCATTCCACTCATTTCTTTGTCCCCCATGTCCATTTCTCTACCCTCTGGCACTTTCATTCTTGGATGAACCTTCACTACAATCAGATTACAGCTCCCACGACACAAGTTTTCACAAGCTCTACTTTCATGCCTCTGCCCCACCGACCATGAAAATTCCAGCCCATCCCATTCCTTCATTTGTTCTCTATGCCCATTTCCATACACCTCTTTGACAGTTTCATGGCGCGATGCAGGTCATGCTGCGTTGAGAAAATGTATTCTGATAGAGACTTACAGAATCCTTCGAACTCTCCCAGGAAGATTTTTTTCTTCACTAAATTCAGACAGTTTTATCCAGCCTAAGAGAGACTTCGAATCCTTAAATTTCGTACCTTTGTAACTTTCATATACGACTTGTTTGCACTTTCAGGCTGGTTTATTTAGCTATGATAGAGTTTTCAAATTTCTTTAATTTTTTCCCATAAACAAGACGTTTTCCACATTTTTTTCGTCTTTCAAACAACTTTGGCCAGCATATGGGAGATTTTATAGACCCTCTTAACTCTTTCAGTACGTGAAGGTATTATATATATTTTTTTCCTACCTTCAGGCGGCTTTATTCTGATAAGACAGTATGGTTTTCGTTTCGAATGATCCACTGTTTATATATTCAGTCTCCAAACTCATACCATCCATCAGTCAACTGACCAACATGAAGAAACTCATGCAGCAACCCTTGATATTTCTACAGCTTTTGACTGTGTGTGGCACCGTTCCCTGCTGTCCAAGCTCCCTTGCTATGGCCTATCTTCTTTTCTTCCTCTGATTTCCCCATATCTCAGTGACAGAAAAATAAAAGTAGATGATATATATATTAATTTCCACTCGATTAATGCCGGCGTGCCACAAGGATCAGTTCTGGCTCCAACCCTATTCCTAATTCATATTAATTATCTCTTATCTGTCACCCATTATCCCATCCATTCCTCTGCAGATGACCTAACACTTCACAGTTCATTCACACTGAAACAGCCATTCACAAAGTTTGATATCTCTAACTCACAACTCAGTACAGCAATCTCCATTAATCAAGACTTACCTAAGATCACTGAATGGGGACAAAATAACATTGTCTCATTTTACGCTAGGAGAACCAAATATATACAATTTACTAATAGACATATATTGCCTGATTCCTATATTACCTTGAGTACTACTAATATTCCATCTTTAAAATGTTGAAATTCTCGTTGTCTCACTTAACGGTGCCCTGAGCTGGACCTCTCATGTCAGATCACTTGCTAAAACTGCCTCAAAGAAACTTGGATTATCGTACAGAGTCCGTAATTTCTCCGCTGACGAGCAACTAGCTATAATTTACAAGAGCCATGTGCACTCTCAGCTGAAGTATTGCTCACTCTTGTAGAATGGATGTGGAGAGGTTGCAATAAAACAACTGGACAAAATTCAGAAAAAAGCTGTTAGAATTACTGATATGAACTGCCACGCCAGTCAGAAGGAATGTTGCTTGCATTGTATACAGATACTTTTACGGCAAATGCTCGGACGAAGTTGCATCCATTATGCCACCTCTCCATGCCTTCCCACGCGCTACACGGGCATCTGGCAGCGCTCATGACTGGACTGTCAAACTGCCATATTGCAGAATTCTACCTATCAAAATTTTTTTATGCCCTAACTGCATCTCGTTGAAACTCGCCTTTCTAGAATGCTTTCCCCCCAAACTTCAACCTATGGCTGTTCAAGTCCAACTGTTACAGATTTTTTACTGAATGGAGGACACCTGTAATCTGGTGTATGGATTATCTTTTTTATTCATTTGTTTTCCTCCCTCTGTTCTGATATTGTAAAAAAAGAAAAAAAAAAGATTCTGTTCAGCTTAGCAGAGTAGCCGTCCTCTGATGGATAAAAAATATTCTCAAGTAATCCTTAAAAAATTTATATATTTTAACATCTATACCTTTGCTGCTACCAATTTTATTTATTTATTTATTTATTAGTTTCCAGCTCAGGTCATATACTTAACAGCACGTTCCCTTAGGCTAATCAGTCCTCCTACGTATCACACACCTTGCACACATCTTCCACAGGCAAGTCAAGGAAAAGAAAGTTCTGATTTTTTCCTGTCTCTTGAGCTCCCAGGAAGAAAAAATATGTATTACCAGAGGCAGATCATCTTAATCACTTCCCTGAGAGACATACTTCATTAGTTTTAAACTCGTCGGGTATTGGCTGAGCACAACTAGATTATTCTTTACTACAGTCAAGAAGTTTAGCAAAAGGAGGTTTTATTAATTACTTGAAGTCAGACAGATTCTTAACTTGTTTACAGGCGTCACTACACCAAATACGATACCTGTGTCTGTGAATGAAGGCTCTCAAATCTCCCTAAGGTTTATAAATTGTGGCACATGTGTGAATGATTCCGCAGAAGGCCCTTATTAAACCTAACCTTGACTGGTCTCATAGTGGGTAATAAGGTAATCTTCTTCATGGGCTTGAGTTCTAATAATAACAGCCTTACGAACACACAACCTTCAGCTTTCATCGACGTCAAGAGCACTCCCTAACTTCATAAACTGCAGCACGACTGTAAATTTTCTGACGTTGGTTCTTATTAAGCGAAACTTCCCTCAGGCTTATAATGTTTGATGAGCTAATATTTCTGATAACTGGGTGTTTCTCAACCTTTCTCGGCTACCACCCACTTTCTGGGACTGAGGCAAGCACGGCGACCCATGACGTCAGAGGGATAAATTGCACCTGTATTCTGATAAATATAAAATAGTCACCTGATACTTCTTCATACATTCATGGTGTGTATTTCTTTAAGTTCACGTATATATATCTTGGCTTATGCATCCAGTTTACCTATGTATACTATTCACACACACACGCAACTTGTCCCAGGTATTCCAGGTATTCAGACACAGTCCTATGGTTTGTTAACGGGTTAGCTTGGCATCCAGGTCGTGGTTGGCATAGAAGTCGTCATTAAGAACAATCTGCTGCTTTCAAACACAGTTAGATGTCTTAAAATCACAAGACGAATCCACTGAGCGACAGATGAACAACCAGTGACGTTAATGAAGTTACTCTGTTAATTAAAACACATTTTTGTCCATCGACTGTTCAAGGATCACCGAGGCAAACAATAACATGGGTTGCGAACTGTGGAGAGCAGGTTCAATCATCTCAGCCTCCTCCTCTCCAGCAAAGTCTAATCTGAACCAAAGTAAACTGTGGGCATCGCAGATCCTCGATGCAGTCACTGATAGACTACACAGGAGGGTTCGAACAACCGCAGTCAGTCCCTGGCTACCCACTCGATATGGCTCAGCGACCCAATTTTGGGTCAGGGCCGTGGGGTTATTAACAACAGCAATATAAAGAACACACCAAACTTAACTTTTATTCATGATCAGAGCTCTCCTTCAGTTTAAAAACTACAGGACTAACGTAAAGTTTTACGAGACTGGCTCTTACCAAATCTAACTTCTCTAGCTTTTACGGTGATTATAGAGCTCATATTTGATGTCACTGAGTATTAATAAAGTTAGAGCAAACAGATTTTAGCTACCACCCAGGCCCTCAAATCTCTCCCTAAATTTATAAACTGCGGTATAGTTGCAAATTATCTTGACTCTGGCACTTATTACGGTGATTAATGAGCTAATTTTCTTGATGACTCCCAGTACTAATGATTATGGTCTCAGGAATACACACACTTAAGCTTTCGTCCACGCCCCAGGAGCCTCAAAAATTTCACAGACTGCGATTTATTTGTCTGTCTGTCTACCCACCCACACATTTATGCCTCTCTGTAGATTCATAGCTATCTGTCTCATATCTGTCTATCTATCTCTCTGTTTATCTGTGTTTACCTCTCTGTCTACCTGGTATCTATCCAGTCACCTATCTGTTTACCTGTCTCTTTGTCTATCTATCTATCTATCTGTCTATCTACGTATCTTTCTATCATCCCCTGTGTATATAAATATCAGTCTGTAAGTCCGTGTTTTTTTTTAGCCCTAATAGGCTTATTATTATTATTATTATTATTATTATTATTATTATTATTATTATTATCATCATCATCATTATTATTATTAATATTATCATCATCATCATCATCATCATCATCAAATCGTTCTTCATTTAATAAAGACGTGTCGTTTAGGGATAACATGTCTCCAATCACTCTTTCAGTGTGGCGATCTGGTTTTTAATACTGTGTTTTTACGACCTCCAGACGGTTTTACTCAGCCAAAGGAAGCCTGTATTAGTTTAGGGACATTTTATATTCATGTTACGGCTAGGGGATAATATTCAGCGTAGCGGAGAACTCTGACAGCGAAAGAGTAAAGCTTATTTGTAATTTTGCCACTGCTGGACTGTTTGGGTCAGCTTTGGGGAAGAGCCTCTGATGGTGAAGAAATAACACCTATTCCTCCATTAAAATATCTTCGACTCCCACTGGCACAAGACAAATCATCATCATCACCACCATCATCTTTATTATCATCATCATCGTTCTCATTTTAACCCTCTTTCCCTCTAATACAGAAAGATGCAGAACGAGGAAGAGGACAGCACAAAGACTGGGAAACAGGTAATTCATTAAAGCCTGCCATTGTTCTATCCCGCCAACCCACTTTAACTCGCCTACATCCCCACTCCCTCCCTCCTTCCATCCTTCCCTCCCTCCCCCCCTCCCCTCCCTCCTTTCTCTTCCTGACGGCAACCTGTTCCCCATTTAAATTCTGAGTAGAAATTTAAATGTGAGCTGAAGTCATTGCTTTGATCTGTCGCATAATGGCCGATAGTCCGACGGTGCAAAAATGTCAGAATAGTCACAGGTAGGTAGATAGACAGAGGTAAAAGTAATTAGGAAATGATATTATACGAGAAGTTGAAAGTTATATATAGGTCGAAATAAAAGTGATATTTTTTGAGGACCATGAAAATTTTTGAGGCAGAAGTATGGCAACAATATGAGATGAAGATAATTACAAATGCTAAGATTAGACAAAAAAATGGTTAAGAATATTGCATATAGAGTGTCGGAGGCTGCATTAATTAACTGATAATATGTACAAACAGTGAGGTAAGAACAGTAATGAACGCGAAAATATTTAAGGTGATCAGTAGGGAGGTCGTAACAGGTAAATATAACCAAAGAAAGTTCAAGTATTGTAGGTGACCAGGGGTAGGAAGATATTTAAGGAATCATTAGCAAAATCAATATACTTGTAGCCGTAAAAAAAAAGTATGCGTATAGAAATAAAAATAATTATGAATATGTTAATAAGGGAAGCAGTCACAGGATCAGACTCGTCAAAGAAATCATAGGAGTGATAATGCCCAGGGAAGCCACCAGAATCAGCGCAAAAAGCAGGGTCAGTATACATGTTTATCACAGTGGTCAGCAGAGTCAGGAGATCTACGTATAAATTCAGTATGTAAATGCCTCATAATATTCCTGCCACCGTAGGACGATTTATAGTAATCCCTGGACGCTCCTTTCGTAGTGAAGGCATTAGAAACAATTTATATTAGCCCGTCTAATAATATAATGCAATTTTTTATTTTTTGTTTTTACTTCGATTCTTTGGGTTAATTTATCAGGGCAAACCAGTGGGAATACTCTGGAGAGCTTGGAATAATCTGGAAAGCTTGGAATATCCGGAAAGAACAAGTATCGATATTCAGAATGGTCAGTTTCGTTATAATCAGGACTGTCGGGCGGTGAGAAACTGGATAAAAAATAGTTACGAGAGTCAGGATATGTAATTCTATCAGTGCAATGATTACACTTACTACCACCAGACGATTATATTTAGGTTAAGTAAAGACCCGTGGTAATGAAAAGTCTATAATCAGTCCCATTAACTCTTTCAATAATATAATTTTTCCATCTTATTACTAGCCGACTTTTATTCAGGTTAAGAAAGACACCTCGAACTGAAGGGTTTAAGATAATAAAACCAACAATCAATATCATCAGAAAGGTCAGGTAGCGAGTACAGATCGATAACACTTACAAATACTTTATATAGTCAGAACTGGCTAGATAGATTATATAATAGAAAAAATAACAAGCCAGTAGTGAAAATTATAATGGAAGTCAACTTGTAAGAACAGCTTGATTGAAGAACGTAAAAAAAAAAGTTTCGAAATGTCGGGGGACACTTAGCATCTTTCATATTTTGAATAAAACACATAACCAGAATAATAATAATAAGAAGAAGTTCAGGTTCCGTACATGATCAGAGAGAGAGAAAGAAAAGATTTTATCATCCATACACAAAGTAGCAAAAACACTTAGAATGCTCAGGAAAATTAAAATCTTTAGATGTATTAACATTCTCGTTGTATTTGACTTCCGCAGAATTTCTCAGTTACCTCTTTGATGGTTACTGCTACTCTCGTTATTTATTCCAGGTAACGCCAGACGAGATAATTCACTTGTGCATAGGAGCTGGAGAGTGTTGATATTACACCATTAACCTTTCCACACATGGGACAACTCTAGTATGCTATTCTGGAAAGTGTTAATATTATCATTACCCTTTTCACAGATGGGACAACTCTAGTATGCTATCCCAATCAACTCCAGACGGTCGTGAGAGTTGGCCATAGTTTACGAACGTACGTCTACTCAGTTCGTCTTTCGTAACATTAAGATTTACTTAGGTATAGCCAAAGTAGCTACTCACTCTTGTCCCATACTAGTAATTATCGGGTTGGTGTAATTAGAATAAACCCAAATGCCAGACGGACAATGCAAATGAGGCCTGGATATTGTTTTCTTCTAGTGCTGAGTTTATTTTTATCACGACGTTGAAGAATATTTTATGTCCGTAATTTCGTTTTTAAGTACACCATGAGTTCCACGTCTTCTGCACGCGAAGGCATCATGCAATATAGAAAATGGAGAGCGAATTCGTAACGCACCGGGCTATTACGGTCATTTCGTTATATTTCTCGGCGACAACGAGTTCAGGAGAGATGCCTGGCTCTGTTCCGGGTTGTGGAGTGACGACCCAAATATCACCGAGCGAGATAAAGATAGAATTTTCCAGTATTCAATAAACCCCCAGGCGACAGGGAAATGGAAGTGGCGCAAACTTGTATCCAGAGAACTTTTAAGAACAACAGAAAATGTGTGTGTCCTCTTCCCCTCATCCCAGTATTTTCCTGACCCTCCCCACCTTCCTCTTCCCTCTCTCTCTCTCTCTCCTCTCCTCCCCACCCCTCCTTCCTCTTCCCTTTTTCTTCCCCTCCCCCACCCTCTCCAACATCTTCCCTCTCTCCCACCCATCATTTCCGCCCCTGTACTTCCTCTTCCGTATAGGCTACCCTTTCTCCCCTCTTTTCCCTTCATTTTTCTGTCAATGCTTCCTGGTTGGGAAGGACTTACAAATACTTCGAGCTTCTACCTTGGCTCTATCTCTCTCTACTTCTCCTCAACCTCGTCATTACCCCGTCTTTATCAAGTTTCTACCTCGTGTCTGCATCATTTCTCCACCTGTACTACTGAGTTTGTACTCGTCTCTACCTCGTCTCCATTTTACTCTCTGGACCTCCTAAATCTACCTGTCCTTTTCCCCTTCACTTCCTGCCATTTGATTTTACAATAGCTTAACAATGCTATTTGCTTCAGCTCTTTCCGTTTGTCTCCACCCTGCTTGCCTACGTCGTTTACACACCTCTGGCTCGATTTCATTACCTCTGTTTTTGTACCTCGATTCTTTTGCTGCACCTGAGTCTCATGTTCGTCATCACTCCTCTACATTATTAGTTTTACCCCTTTTTGTGTACTGTATTCCACCCACCAGTTTCTTTTTCCTTTTTCTTTATTTTTTTACCTTAAATTATCCTCGTCTTATTCCTCACTTGGCCTCCCTTGCCTCCTCCCCATTATTTCATATCTTGTTTCGCCTGCTTCATGGGTTTACTTCACTTTACTGGGGCTGGAGAGGGACGTCTTCATGTAGTGATACCGATGTGACAGAGCGGCAGAGTTGCCCAGCTAAACAATCGTCTCTCAATTCCCTCCCTGTCCCCCCAGTACGAAAGCTGATGGACTGCGCAAGAAGGGCAGCTTATGCCTGCAGTCTGGGTTTGTAAGTACTACTACTACTACTGTACTACTACCACCTCATCATATGATTTTTTTTTAAATCTGATTTCATCTACCCTTATGATTTTAAACATCGCCTCATATGGCCTACCTTAACTCATTTACTTTACCCAACTTTCCCTACCTTTCCTCCTTTCGACTACCTCATTTCATTTACCTTTTTTCCTAACTGCCTTTACCTCACACCGTATCACTGCATCCCCACATCTCAAACTGAGTTCAATTTCATCAGACATATGTGTTTACATTTTGGGTACATTACAATATTTTTTTTTTTTTGTTACATTACCACCCTTTTTCTCTAATCTAATACGTAGCGGTGATTTTTCTCGCTAGTTTTCTTTTCTTTTCACTTTATTTAAATCTTTCCGTATTTATGCCAACTGTATTTTTTTCTCTCTCGTTTTTACCTGGAACTTTCGTGCGAAACAGATTTGTAATTTTTCGTGTATTTTCTTTTATGGGATTTTCGTGAGGTAATCAGTGTTAATGTTCTGCCCTAAGAGGCACGCAAATCGAGAGTCAGGCACGGAATTCGACACTTTTTTAAACATTTTTTTTCTCTTCAAGTTCGTCGTTCTTGTACAGTGGTGGCGTGTTTACCTAATCATCACTATTTCAGTACATGGCTATAAAGATCCTCGAGTACATGAGTGTGGGGGAAAATGAAAAAATGTGGTAACGAGAGGTCATAATTAGCCAGTACGAGAGAGAGAGAGAGAGAGAGAGAGAGAGAGAGAGAGAGAGAGAGAGAGAGAG
>JAGKTI010007039.1:21880-38378 GCA_018397915.1 Birgus latro
AAAATCTATCTATCTATCTATCTATTGCCAGACGCCTCAATCCCGAACGGGGTGGCCACAAACAAATCGCCTCCATGTCACTCTGTCCCCTGCCATTTCACTACCACGCTCCCAACTCACACCCCCCTCTCTCATATACCTCTCCACTCCATCCCTCCATCTCATCCTCGGCCTCCCCCTCCCTCTCGCCCCCTCCACCTCACTCACATACACTCTCCTCGTCAATCTTTCACTCTCCATCCTCTCCACATGCCCAAACCACCTTAACGTGTTTCTCCTAACGCTTCCCATCACGTCCTCAACCACACCACAACGCTCCTTCACTTCCTCATTTGTTAGTCTGTCTCTCCATGTGACTCCACATGCTCCTCTCAAATAACTCATTTCCACTGCTCTCACTCTTGACTTCTGTCCTTCCAACAGGGTCCAAGCTTCACTTCCATATGTCAGAGTTGGTATCACAATACTGTCATGTAACAACTTTTTCACTTCCATGCTCACCTCCCTGTTTCTTATCACTGCTTTCAACGAACCAGCAACCTTCCTTCCCTGCTGTACCCTTTCGAGCACTTCACCCTCCAGACTACCATCCTTACTCATCACACTGCCCAAGTACTTAAATTCACTCACATTCTCCATTTCCTTCCCATCCAATCTCACTGTACACTCACTGGCTTCACTTCTCTCGAAGACCATCACTTTACTCTTCCCCACATTCACCTTTAGATTCCGTTTCTTACACACTCTCCCAAACTCATCTACCAAGCCTTGCAGCTCCCCTTCGTCTTCACTCAACAACACAGTATCATCTGCAAACAACAGTACAGGTAGTTTCCAAACACTGCCCTCTCTCACTAGGGCCGCTCCAACATCCACTGCCCGACCTTGTATCTCTTTTATAACCCCATCCATATACAGATTGAACAACCATGGAGACATGACACATCCTTGTTTCAATCCAACCTTCAAATGGAAAGATTCACTCAGTTTGCCATCCACACGCACTGCAGCCTTAGCACCCTCATACATACTCTTCACTGCCTTCAACAACTTCCCATCCACTCCATATATTCTTAATACCTTCCACAAACCTTGTCTATCCACCCTGTCATATGCTTTCTCCAGATCCATGAAGGCTGCATACAACTTCTTGCCCTTCTCTAGAAACTTTTCCACTACAGATCTAAGAATGAAAATCTGGTCTACACAACCTCTTCCCTTCCTAAAACCTCCTTGTTCTTCTCCAACTAATTCTTCAGTAATATATATATATATAATATTTGGGTGGCTTAATTCCTCACCTTATAGATATTTGGCTTGATTCTGCTCCTTATAGATATTTTGTAGCTTTGTCACTGCTGAACGGATTCCTTATTATTATCGCTAGACAGTTTTCTTGCTACCTTCACACAACTTTAATCAGCGTAGAAATCCCTTCACTACGACATGACTTGTGTAGGCGGAGTGAAATCATCTAGCGGTAGAAGGACTCGAGGCGTTGTCTTATTGATAATGTTGATAAGTATTTCTCCAAATTAGTGTAGCTATAGGAAATACAGTTAAAATGTTGGTGAGAATGATAATAATACCTTTATATTCATTTACATATAACAAGAGCATCAAAATAACTGCTGTAGGCGAGATGGCCCATGCTAGGCAGTTCCTACAAGAGTGTGACAAAACTACTAGTGTAAGATAAGGATAGTAAAGAAGGCTCTTTCCCTCCTACCGAACCCCCCAGCTGACAGGTAGGAAAAAGCGATAAGCAACTCCACCCAGCAATGTGAAACTGACATGGAAATTTTATAGGAAAGTGCGAATAAAGAAATGAGACTATCGTAGAGAAGCCTGAAAAGGTTGAATAATGAATTAGAAACTTGGACATTTATTGTCTCATTTATCTGTTGTATTTATCTAACCAAAGCTTGAAACTCGGTGGAAATGACAGCATCTATGTCACTGGGCTGTTTGTTCCATTCATACACTACTCTGCTATATTTATCCTCTATTGTCTGATAGTTATAAAAGTTAAAGTGTATGCAGAGTCCATACCGTTGCCTACTCATGCGATCTTTTTACCGGAGGTACTTTTGGACTCATCATTACGAAGGTACTGGTACTTGACAAACGCGATAACACAACTAACATACAGGGAGGTAGCAGAGTCCTGCCTACAAAATGTTTGTTGCATGTAGATGGTTTAACATACAGAGATGGAGTTTTTCCATATGAAGGAGTAACATGAGGTTTCTGTAAGTTAACTGAGCTTCTTTTTTTTTTTTGGGGGGGGGGGGTAATTGTGATTTTTGAATAACTGGTAACTACATGTCAGTGTTATGTCTGGCATGCAGAATTAAAATCTCAGTAACAAAAGATGTTCATACAGAAACTGGTTGGACTAACGGGGGAGAAAAAAAAGTAACTGTTTATTTGGGGGAGGGGGGAATGCGTCTCATGTTGAGCTGTTTATATGCATTATTTAAAAAACAGCAGGACTTTTAAACACCCTGTATAAGAAAGTAAAGAACAACTGCAATAGGCTGTTTGGTTCACGGTGGGCAGCTCCTGTGCTCGTAAAAGTGTGTCTTGATTACGGTGAAGGATAACAAAAAAGGCCCACCAAACACTGTAGTCCAGACTGGCAGAAAGAAGTCAGAAGGAACACCTTGCAGAGAGAGAGAGAGAGAGAGAAAGTGGCTTATAGGGGAGAGAGAATATAATCAGTTGTAACTGTGAGCATATGTGAGAATTTGATTATTGTTGTAATACAGTATGCACATTTTCTTCGATGTCGTAGAACCTCTTCAGACATATATATTTATTTTTCCTTGCATTTATGTATGTGATGTATTTAATCGATCGTCGTTTTGCCTTTCTTTCTCTCAGAAATTTACTGTACTAATTTCTAATACAACACTTTCATTAACAGTTCCCTTCTGCCCCCCCCCCCTTATACCTTACCAACAAACAGTTGTCCGTTTTAAACCATTTTTTCTTTTCTTTTCTTTTCTCTCTTATTTTTTTATTTTTTCCTGTCTGTGGGTTTCTTTTCGGGGCAGGATTTGACGAGAAACGCAGTCCACGACTGTAACGACCTCGATAACTCAGGGTCAACAGTGTCACTTTTCCTAGTGGCCGAGTGAGTTGTGATAGTGTTTTTAACTTTACAGTAACTTCTTTGAATCCATGCCTAGTTGGAAAATGTCTGACCAGATGCGGTGTTTGTTATTATGAGCAATATATACTTTGTTAATAGTACATCCTAGTTGGAAAATGTCTGACCAAATTCGGTGTTTGTTATTACGAGCAATATATATGAAATGCGTGTAGTAAAAATCACGGGAGGACATTCCACGGCAGCAAATGACAGTGACCCCCCCAGCCTGGGAAGGACCACTGGGGGTGCACGACCAACACCGAGCGGTTCCGGGCAGGACTGGCCCACTTGTCCAAGTCCCCGGTGCCCCTCACACTCCCAACCGATGCTACACCAGGTGAGCAGGAAAAGCCACCTAAACCTCGGCGGAAGTCATCCTCGCCAGGTTAGGGGCGGGGTTGTTTAACAACTCCGAGCAATGCCGTGGTACAGGCCACCGTCCGTACCAGGTCAGGGGCATAGCAGGCCACTGTCCACTCCTTAGTTGCCACCCCCCCTGCAGGGTCGCGACACGGGCCATCATCCGTGTCGGGTTGAGGCAGAGCAGGCCACCATCCGCTCCTCTCCTCCAGTCTCCCCCAAGAGCAGCACTGCAATACAGGCCATCATCCATGTCGGGCACGAGGCAGGGCAGGCCACCATCCGCCCCTCCGCTGCTTCCTCCTGTAGGACCGTGACACAGGCCATCGTCCGTGTCGGGCGTGAGGCAGAGCAGGCCATCGTCCGCTCCTCACCTACAGGAGGCCCCCTTTCCCCTTCAGGAGGCAGGGTACAGCGAGCCCTGACTCATGTTTTCCCTGCAGCTCGCCGGGGGAGAAGAACTGCCGTTCAGGCCACCTTCCGCACAGGGGAGGCTAAGCCTGCCACCGTCCGCTCCTCACCTTCTGTCTCCAGGGCTCTCCTGTACAGGAGGTCCCTTGCCTGGCCCACCCTCTTTCCTGTGGCTGGGCGGGACGTAGTCTTTCACCCACAGGAGGTGAGTCCGGGGGAGACCCCCAACTGGAGGAGTATTGGGAAGGCCCCATCCAGAACCTTGGCGCACTCCAGTCCGCCCCTCTAGGACAGCCCTTGCAACGGAGGTCCCAGCAGAAGGGAGGCGGTGGCCGGATCGGTAGAGAGTTGGCCTGCAGTCCTAATGGATCCAGGTTCGAATCCCCACTGAGGCAGGGAACAGTTTAAGGATTTGAATTCTTGAAAAGCAGACTTTACTGATCTACCAGACAACCCGCCGACATGTCGTAAAAGTACCCCCGCTAATACCAGTACACCAGTCCTGTATGAGACAGCCCTAGCATGTATTCAATACGGATGGTGGGTGTTAGCGCCGTAGTGGTGACATGTGGAGGTGTATGGATGTAGGAGGACTACTGGGCCTTGATAACGGGCTGTAAAGCCTATGCCCAGAGTTGGTCACATAAAAAAAAAAAAAAGAAGGGTCACCACCAACGTGTCCTGACGGCAACTTCCCCAGCCCGAGGTTGCCGAGACATGATCCTGATGGCGACTCCTCCCTCTGGAAGTTGCCGCAGTCCTCCCTCGTTGGCGACCCCAGGTTCGAGGGAACCTGGCCCCCAGACACCCCGGGGCCTACCCAGGACTCCAGGGTGAGACCCACCTGTGGCAGGAACTCCGCCTGGCACTCCCAGGAGCCGGCGCCAGGCCTGCCTGCGTGCCCTCTTCAGCCCCAGTCCCGAGCCCCACATTCTCTGTCGGGGCTCCAGGAAGGGCGAGCCTCCCATCACACCACCAGCCAGAGAGGTACGGAGATGATAAAATACCCACCGTCCAGTAACAATGAAAGTGTTAAGTGTGATGAACTGAAAACGTACTATTGTAAGTTCACGTGACCGTACCTGTGACACAGAAGTAATCACTAAGATAATTGGCCACAGAGATGTTCTGATCCTCATCAGTGTGTAGAACTGGGCGAGCCGCAGTGTATATTTGTATACCTACCTGTGTAAGTCATTGGTAGCTATCCCCACACAGTAGAAGTGCCGCCCCTTGAATATGTATCTGATATTTCCCCTCCCCAGTGAAATTCACTTAAATAGAACCAACCTAGAAGTGCGGCTAGAACATCAGCCGATGTGCCCGTCCTAAGTGTGTATTTTGGTCATAGTGAGCTCCCTGGAAGTGTAAGAGTAAATCCCCCCCCCCTCTTGTGATACTTAAATCTCATGCCCTCACGTGCGTGCCGCCATAAGAGTGATGGGAGTAATATATAATCAAGTGTGTTGTGCTATCGCACTGCCGTCCAGTACTATAATACTATTGTGTGTAAAGGCCAACATATTTATACTTGCCGTGTATACCAGTGTTGTATTTGTGCCATAAATACTGTAAAGATACTACCATACTTTCCCACGGCCAGTAGAGCGACACCTAGATTTTGTAAAGACTTGTCCATTGCCAATGACCATCTGACCTATTTCCCTTGTAAATGAGTAATGTCCAATTTGTATCTGGGATTGTAACTTTGTTAATACATGTTTGTCTGTTTGGTTACTGCCTTGTTTTTGTGTCCTGTCCTCCCTCTTGCATGCTGATCTTGTCTTGATAAAGAACCCCACTGTAAGCCTACGTGTTCAAGGAACGAGAGGTCAGCCTTCGGAGGAGGGGCGTATGGGAGAAGGTGATGTGGGCTGGTATTGCCCAGAAGATAGAGTCACCTGTTCGGTGTCCCCTTGTAGGGTGGTCGTCACCTCCCGTCATCTCCATGGTGGGTGGGGCTGTTGGCGTCGGGGTGCATTTTACCACCATTGCAGGAGTGAAAGTCACATCCCTGTGGCTGGAGGTGGTAGGTGTCTGACTTGGCCGTCTGTCGGATGGGGGTGAGGGAGTCTGTTCCAGTGTAGGTGGGTCGGTGGGGTTCCTGGTGGTGGTTGAACACAACCTCCAGTGTGGAAGGCTGGTCTGTCGCTCGGAGGAGGTCGAGTAGCTGTCATGCGGTGTTTTCATCCTCCGACGGAAGTCCAGAGGATGTGTTGGATCTTCATCTCCGGTGTAGGGAGTGAGCTGTGCGTTCCCTGGCTGCTGGCTGGAGACTGCAGATGCGGGTGGCAGGCCTTCTTTTATAGCGGAGAGCTGTCTTAATCAGATTAGGGGGCTTGGCCCGTGGAATCTTCCGATCCTTGTGGTGTAGGATGAGAGGGTTGGAGTTTGGTGTAGGTGGTATGTGGTGGCTGTGGGTGGGTGGTGTGCTTGGTGGTGATAGGGTATTGGCGTATCTGGCAGGTGGGCATGATAGACGACCCGAGTGTGTCCTGGTAGTGGTTAGGACTGGTGTAGGTGGTGAGGAAGTGGGTGGAAAGTGAGGGTTGGTGTGGGTGATATGTGTTGACGGGGTGTGGGCATGTGTGGGTGGGTGGGTGGTCGCGGCCAAGGATGGTGTGTAGTTCATGGGTGGTGTTGGCAAGTTTGTTAGTAATGTGCGTGGGAGTGTTGGACCGAAGGAAATGGGCAGCGTGGTGGGTGGGCCACTTGGGGTTGGTGGTGGTGGAGGTGGTGTGGTGGTGGGAGTCGGGGTCCTGGGTGTCAGAGAAATGGTGGTGTATTGGGGTGGTGGCGGAGTTTGTGGTGCTGGGGATTGTGGGCGTGCTGGTGGGGTGGTGTGTGGCCTCATGGTTGGTGGGCCACGTGGTGGTTGATTTTGCGGAGGCGGCGTGGCGTTGGAAGGAGAGAGGTGAGGTGAGGTCGATGGAGCCGGGGAGGGGGCGTCAGATGATGGTGGGGAGTCGGAGAGGGGGGGATGCAGGGGGAGGGGGTTGAGGCAAGGGGGACGAGGAGGAAGGGGTGATGTAGTAGGAAAGTGAGTCATCGTCCTGGACGTGGGGAGGTGGTGAGTTGACTCGTGGGTTGGGAGTGGCAGGGGGTGGCAGAGAGGGAATGGGTGTGGTTTGAAGTAGCGCACATGTCGGTTTCAATAGGTACGGGTGTTGTTGTGGTGTTGTATTGTTACTTGGTAGGGGTTGGGGACCTTTATGATAGTGAAGGGTCCTTCGTATCTTGGTGATAATTTATGTGGGGTGGGGAGTTTTGCTACCATGATGATGTCGCTGGTTTTGTAGAGATTGGTGGGTCGCAGGTTAGTTTTCACATCTTGTTCATTTTGCAGGTGGTGCAATTTGCATTTGAGGTGATGTAGTGAGGTCAGTGGGGTGGCAGGAGGTTGTAGGTGGTTTCGGAGCGGCAGGAGGAGCGGTGTTTCACCGAATACTCTTTCGTGAGGGGTAATACCATCCTCGCGTGGGCATGCGTTCATCCTCCACTGTATGATTTTCACATGGGCTGGCCAGTCTTCGTTTTGTGTTCGCTGTATGTGTGTGCAGATCTGATTCAATAGGGTACGTTGGCTTCTTTCACAGATGCAGTTTCCTTGGGGTCAGTATGGGGATGAATGGGAAATGGCGTACCCGAATGTTTGGACGAGTTGTGTCCATATCTTGCTTGTGAATTCTGGTGCATTATCTGAATGGAGGGCCTGGGGAATGCGGAAGTATGGGAACATGTGGCGTAGTAGTGCATCTGCCAACATGAGTGCTTGGTGTTCTTTGGCGGGGCAGGCGATGAGGAATTTAGAGTATGTGTCGACGAAGGTGATAATATATTTGTTGCCCGATCTAGGTGGAAGTGGGCCGATTATGTCGACAGAGAGGAGCTGCCACAGTTTGTTGGCTTGAATGTGTCCTGAGGGGCCTGCTGTTCTGGTGGTGTCCTTTTCCAGGGCACACGCCTGGCAGGCTTTCACCACTTGTTTTGCGAGCTGAGAGGGTTTAGGTACCCAGTAAATGTCATTAAACACTTGCGTGAGTTTCTTTGTTCCTAGATGGATTCTGTTGTCGGAGTGCACTTAGCAAGTGCATAAGGTTGTCGAGGTCTGTGTGTGGGTCTAGGACTATGTGTTCTGAGGTTGCATATAGGTGATCTCCTTGCCGCTGAAGTTTGGAAAAAGTGTTTTGGGGCATCCTATCTGTTTGTTTTTGTCTAGCCATTGTTGTAACAGTGTTGGGGCGCTGTTCATGGTGTTGATAGGCACTCTGGAGAGTGCGTCTGTGTTAGTGTGGAGTTTGCCAGGTCGGTAGGCCATGTCAAAGTGAAAATCTTCTAAGGTTTCTCTCCACCTGATGATTTGAGCATTGCTTGTTTCCGACTGACATAGCCATTGGAGTGATTGATGACCTGTGATGACGGTAACGTGGGTTCCAGACAGGTAGGCTCGGAAATACTCCAGCGCCGAGATGATTCCCAGGCATTCTCTTTTTTGTGGCTGCGTAATTCTTTTTGGCCAGGTTGATGGTCCAACTGGCGTAGGGAGTGACATGTTCCTGCCCGTCTTGCACTTGAGCAAGGACGGCCCTGATTGCCATGAGAGAGACGTCTGTGTATAGACAGAATGGCAAGGAATAATTGGGAAATGCGATGACTGGAACTGTGACTAATTTGTTCTTGAGGGTTTGGAAGGCCTCGATTCGTTCTGGCATCCAGGTAAATGGTTCGCCCTTTTTTGTTAGGTCCTGGAGGGACTTGGCGATGTTGGCGAAGCCTTTGATGAAATGCCTGCAGTAGGAGGTGAGGCCGATGAATGTGCGGATTTTGTGCACATCGCGGAGGATGGGGATGTCTGCAATGGCTCGTAATTTTTCTGGGTCTGGTGTGATGCCTTTCTTGGAGATGGTGTGCCTGAGGAAGGATACGGAGCGTTGGGCGAAGATGCATTTGTCCCGCTTGTTGTATTCTCAGGAAGACTTGTTTCATGCGATGGAGGTGGGCGGCCCAGGTTTGGCTAAATACGATGACGTCATCTAAGTATGCCAGCCATATTTCCCAGGTGAGGCCGCTAAGTACAGATTCCATGAGGTGGGAAAAGGTTTCTGGGGCATTGCAGAGGCCGAAAGGTAGCACGTTGAATTCATAGTGCTTGCCATTGCTTGTGGAGAATGCGGTCTTGCCCTTGTCTTCGGGGTGGACAGGGACTTGCCAATATTCCAACTGGAAGTCAAGGGTGGAAAACCATGATGCCCCATATAGGGAATCAAGGGAGTCATCCATTCGGAGAAGGGGTGTGGCATCTTTTGTAGTGACATCGTTCAGCCACTTACAATCAACGCAGAAGTGTGTGGTGCCGTCCTTTTTCTTTTTTTTTAACAGGACGACTGGGGATGACCAGGGGCTAGTGGATGGAGAGATTACACCGGCATTGAGCATGTCCTGGACCTGCCGGTCTTCTTCTGCACATTGGTCAGGGTTTTTTCTTCTGGATGGTTGGCGAATAGGTCGCCCTGTGGTGTGAATCTCGTGGGACAGGTATGTTGTATGCCCGATGTCTGTGGGTCCCATGGACAATATGTCTTGGATGTCTAGGAGGAGTTGTTGGAGAAAGTCGGCTTGATGTTGGTCGAGGTGGTTGAGAATTGGGAGTAGGGTGGTTGGGGGGGAAGGTTGGGGCATGGTTCTGCTTCCTCCATGTCCCCGACAACTTAGCCTTTGGGGAGGGTGAGGGGGGGTGTTGGAGAGGTTGGCAACTCATACTGCTGCTGTTTTGGGGGATAGGAATGTGGGGGACATAAGGTGGTGGCTCCTGTTACTGGGGTTGGGGAGAACAGAATGGAGTTTCCGGTGGGGCGGTGAAGGTGGAGCCAGACCTCGTGTCGGGGGGGGGGGGGGGGGGGGCAGAGGCAAGGGGGGGGGGGAGGGTGGGGGGTGGGGGGGCTGGGGGTTGTTGGCAGTGGGGGGGGGGGGTGGCGGGTTGGGCGGAGTGGTGGGAGGTGCTGATGGTGGAGCACTTGCATAGTGGTTGGGCCGGGTGCTTTCTTGAAGTGGAGGCACTGTTTGTGGCAGTCTATACTGGTGTGGACTTTCTAGAGGAGGTCCAGGCCCAAATAACCGTCGTATGCAGTGCAGGTGGAGTTGAAAATTATGAATTTGTGGTGGGTGGAGACATTTTGGTGAGTTTTGACACTGAGCGCCTCGGTTTCCCCACGGATAGGCAGGGGCCTGTCCCCGGTGTCTATGAGGTGGGTGGTGGTGGGAAGTAGGGGACCGAAAGCTGAGGCATGACGGGAGTAGAAGTGGTGGTAGAGACATGATCTGGCCACTCCCATATCAACCAGAAGCCTAGCTTTTATCTCATTTAGTTTCATTTTGTCATAGACCAGGGGACGGTACTTCTGTGATGTGGCCCCTGCCACTGTGGGGAGGTGTGGTGGCGGGCCTAAAAATCCAGGTGGGCTGGGGTGTTTTCCTCGCCGGGCTCCAGTTCCCCTGAGTCGGAGTAATCCGTGGTGGGGGCGTCCTTGTCCAGGTTTTCCTCGTCTATGGAGGAGACTCCACGCCGCCCCTGATTGTTCCTATTACGTCTGAAGGCATTCAGTTGTTCACGTGTGTCATGAATGGGGCACCTGTTGTTCCATGCCGAGAACTTCCATGGGTTAATTGAAATTAAGTTGTTGGTGTCTCTGTGATTTGGGCGCCGTTTGTTGGGGAGTACCCGTGGGACAGGAGGTGATGTTGGCTCCATGGTGCGGCTGGGGTTTGACCGGGGCTTCTGTTGGGGCGTCTTGTTGGTTGGGACTCGACTGACTACCCCAGTGTGTTGGGGATTGGGGCGGGTGGCGAGTAGGTGTTGGATCAGCTGGATGTCTTGATCAAGATCTCCCGAGGGGTCATGGATACTGAAATGTTCTCTGACGTTGCTGGGGAGGGTAGCTGTGACTGCTCCTGGGTAAACAGTGGTGACGAGTCACCTGGCCTGGATGAGGGTGTCATCTAGGTTGCCGTCGTAGGAAAGGGCATCTAGTTGCGACAGGGAGACGACCTTCCCTAATGATGGGGCGGTGGCTTGAGTAACTATGTGCCTAAATTGGGCCCACATTAGTTCAGGGACAATTTTTGCAGTGATGCGAGAGACCAATTTGTCCTGGTGTGATAGTCACTGCTATTTTTTCTTTGACGTGTTTAAAGCCTATGTTCAGTAGGGTTCGATCATGCACATGTATGTGTCGATATCGTATTGGTCGGGGTCAAATCTTGGTATGGATACATGCGTTTTGGCAACCATTTTGATACTTTCCCTGGTTTTTCCGCGGTGTTCTATTTAAAGCCGGTTTGAGAACCACTGCTTGCCACCAGTGTTATGCTCTGAGTTTTAAGGCGCGACTTCTCGCTCCTTAAGACGCAGGCACATGTCTTGGATTCTTTTCTGTGTTTTCATGGTGCGACCTCTTGCTCTGTAAGACACAGACACAAGCATTGGGGTTCTTTATTTCAAGACCGGGCTAGAACATATACCAAAGGAACAGGGCAAAAACACATACAAACCAGTATTACACATATATTAACCAGATCGATTGACACAATACAACATAGAACATTACAAGTGGCACTTGCAGAATCCCTTATGATAGAACTAAGGCAGCTCACAATATAGCAGTATGGCACACTGGGAATTACAAGACTGTGGCTCACTGGGGGTCCCGACTGGGGCAGCGTACACTGTTCATTATCAGTCCGGCAGTTCTAGGCCTTGAGTATATTCCACCTGTATCACTGGGAGAGCACTGAACCATCACATTAACGGGAGTTCACTGGGGATCATAGGGGGGTGTCATAAGTCACTATATTTGCTGACAGAAGTGAGTGGGGCCTGAGGTGGTCAGTACAACACGGGGGGGTGTACAGGTGTTGGCACAGGGAGAGGGAGGATTATACGGGGGGAACATTCCACTGGGGGTTTACAACAAGGGGAGGTTATCACTCAGAGTTTCTGGCAGAGTCTTATAAGGGGTAAGGGTGACACTCATTGTTTTGGGGTTGAGTCCAGAAGGTTCAGGTGGCGGCCCGGTGTAGGGGGAGAGGCTGTCCGTTTAGTGTGGGGCTACCTCACAACGTGGGCGACGAAGTGGTGTGATCGGAGGTTCATCTTTGGTCCTCCGGGAGGCGGCCTCGGGAGTTGCCGGGCCCTTGGGACTGGGGCTGATCAAGGCCAAGAGGCGGGCGGTCCTACGCCAGCCTTGGGACGTGGGCGGCCTCGGGCTGGGGAGAGCCCCGGGTCGGCGACATACCCCTTACTGGCCGTGGGCTGTGGTCTCGTCGGGGAGAGGGGGCCATCAGGAGTTGTTTGTGGCCACGGCGCCCCCTGCAAGTCTGTCAGCATCTGCGCCTGGAGAGGGGACAGCTGGATAGACAGGACGCCCACGACCGGTCCACTCCACACGTCCTGCCACGATGTACCTGTTGGGGGGCAATCTCCACCCCAGGTGGTGTGGGGGGAGGCAGAGGGGCGTCTCACTTGGCCACAGGAGGGGTGGGCCGAGCCAGAGACTGGCTCCTCTACACGAGCCTCTGGCCTAGTGGAGGAGGGAGAACCGGTGGTCGCTCCCTCTACTTGGCAGGTCCGACGGACGCTGCCGGAACTCCACGCCGGGGACGGAGGAGGAGATTCTGACGAAGCTCCTCTGGCCTGGCGAGTCCGACCTACGCTGCCCAGGCTCCCGGGCTGGGGAGTGGAGGAGGGAGATCCGGCGGACGCTCCTCCCGCCTGGTAAGTCCGGTGGACGTTACCGGGGCACCACTCGTCCTGGGGGCAGCAGGAGGGAGAGATCTGGCGGACACTTTCGACTGGGCAGGTCCGGCGGATGCTACCACACTCCTGCTGCTGGGGGCAACTCGCAGCCATGGAGTACTCGGCGGGTGCCTCCGCTACAGCAGGTCCGGCGGACGCTACCAGGGCTCTGCTCCCTTTCCTGGGACGGGCAGGATAGGTCCATCAGACGCTCTCACTTCGGCTAGTCCGGCAAACGTAACCGTGCCTCGTTTCCCGACGGTGGGTGGCAGAAGAGGGAGAACTGACGGTCACTCCCTCTACAGCAAATCCGGTGGATGTTGCTGTGCCGCTGCTCCCCTGGGGTGTCGTAGGGCTGAGAAGATGGCAGTCGTTCTCCCTCTGCTAGCAGTTTCATCAGGATCTGCCGAGGGCCTATGTGGGACTGCTAGACTGCAAGTTCCACCCCGAGTCTGGCAATGGCTGCTGCGGCTGGAGAGTAATGTCCCCAGACTGCTGTGTTGGTGTTGGTCCGGTTGCAGGGAGGAGGGGCATATGGGAGAAGGTGACGTGGGCCGGTGTGGCCTGGAAGTTAGAGTCACCTGTCGGGTGTCCCCTTGTAGGGTGGTCGTCACCTCCCCGTCATCTCCTTGGTGGATGGGGGTGTCGGCGTCGGGGCGCATTTTAATGAGAAAACAAAATTTTGCTCAGTAGTAGACTTCCACCTGGATCAGGTTTTAGGTAGGGTGGAACCTCTGAAGGCCACATTATACAGGGGGAGGGGGACTTCTGTGGTCGCAGGCATCACTGGCATTCTTCTTCTTCTTCCTCTTTTTTTTTTTTTTTTTTTTAAGCATGAACTTTTGTACATTAGTAAATCCCTCTGTACATTGGGAGCCCTACACCTGGGCCAGGTTTGAGCCAGAGAGTGACCCCCCTCAAGGGCTTACCTCCCATAAATAATTAATTAAGCATGTAATTCTTCCACAGATACTGTAGGGGTGGGTGCAGTTATCAGAGATGTTTGCCATGTCTGTTTGCTTGTGGAATGGCAGGTGCACAAAGTCAGCATGGCAAGGGTCTGTGTATCTGTAGCCATCTCATTGGTAGTGCATAGTGGAGGCCATTCCATGCCAGGTCCAGTCTTTCTCTTCCAAAGAATGAAAATAGTAAAGCTTGTATAAGGAGTGCTGGAAGGACAAGTCTTGTTAACGTCATTGTTTTGTTACAGACGTGTGGAAGAGCGAGAGTTCTTTGAGAGAGTGAGCCGAGGACAGCTGCTGCCAGAGGAAGTCAGCAAGGATCTCTACTCCAAAGTCAAGTCACGCAGAGCTGTCAGTCAGGTGAGACTGGGGTTTAATACCACTCATTTTTCCAGCAAGTAAATGATTGGCCTCACATGAAATTTTTGGACTGAGTAGCCTATCCCCATGGCCCTATGCTGCTAAATGGGCAGTGAAGGAATCAGTACAGGTGGAAGAAATCTTCTTATAGCTCAAGAATGTACGTTATGATTAATTCTGGTTGACCACAGCTTTGGAGAGACTGCTTAAAGGGTTTAAAATAGCTCATTCACTGTGATTGTTTCCCATATTAAAACTGTCTAATGATAGCAAGAATAAAAGCTAAATGTCAGCTAATGCATACCAGTAGGTGAGGGTAGATTTTTACTCCTTCAATGTGAAAGTTTTTTCCTATGCCGATTAAATTGTCTGGCAGTTCGTGTGAAAGATATTATTGAAAGGATTAACACTCTTGCTCATTTAGCTTACTCGTTGCTGAATAAAGTGGATGTTGTTGGCTGCAATAGAATGCTAGAGTTGTCCTGACAGTGAGAAAGTTATTAGTATCATTATCATCATCATCATCTAATCCTGTGTTTCCCCCTGAGGAGCATAGGACCCCGGGGCTAGACAAGTTGGTCCTGACATTTAAGATGAGAGTGACCAACCTCACTCATCCCTGAGTGGCATTACGTGAGCAATAAACCCCAACCACCTCTTGGATAGAAACCTACACAACTCAGTCCAATTGGAGCACCTTCTTTGTCCACTAAACCACCAGGTGCCATAATTTGGTTATATGGTTACCACCCAGCATAGTAAATGGTTTCCTGGTGTACAGGAAACCATTTGGCTTGTCACTCAGTGTAGTCACCCACAGGCAGAAGGAAGAAGAAAGAATAAAGGAAAGAAAGACAGAAGAGGGAGTGTAAAGTCACTCATAGGCACAAGGAAGAGGAAAGAATGAAGTAAAGACAGAAGAGGAAGAAAGAGAGGAAAGGGTAGTCACCCGACAGCAGCACTACATTAAGTGAGTGGATGGTAAGCACCTCCGCCTACCACACGATAGTATCATTATCAACACTCAAATCGCTCTGACTCATTCTTAACTAAAAGTTTTCAGGCATTAGCTAGATTATAGTACTAGAATTGTCCTGACTGTTTTACATTGCATAATGGTATAAAAAGTATACTATGGTGCTATATCCATTGTATAACACTTCTCATTGACAAGCAGAATAATTTTAATCTGCTGCAGTAGTATTCGTGATACAGAGGGAGCAATTTTAGACCAAGCTCAGGTGAAAGGAGTATGGTATCCACGTACTTCATCAGTTTTCACACATACTTTTTCCTTTTCTCAGGGTGGCAGTACAGGATCACCCTCATACTCCAGTGCCTCATCATCACTTCATGAGGCTGCGTATGGTTATGCTTCTTTCACGTAAGGTTTAATGTTGTGTGTGTGTGTGTTTCTTACCTAATTGTTCTTACCTAATTGTATCTTTACAGGAGTGAGTCAAGCTCGTACTGTCCTGTGTCTTAAACCATTTTCATCATACATCTTAAATTTATGAATTGTTTTGGCACACACTATTTCGTTCGGTAGTGCTTTCCACTGATCAGTTGCCCTATTTGGGAAACTAAATTTCCTTACGTCTTTATCACCTCTCTTTTCATGCAGTTTTTTGCAGTGTCCTCATGCTGATGCTTCCCCATAGGTTATACATTCATTTATGTCTATTTTCTCCTTCCCTGACATAGCCAAGGATGAGATAGAGGGATAGAGTGGAGAAGTATATGAGAGAAGGGGGTGTGAGCTGCGAGCAGGGCAGTGAAATGGCGAGGGACAGAGCGACATGGAGGCGATTTGTTTGTGGCCACCCCTTACGGGATTGAGGCGTCTGGCGATAGATAGACAGATAGATAGATGTCTCCTCTTTTCCTGTAGTGTTGGCAGATTCTGTTTTTCTAGTCTTTCTTCATAGCTTAGATCGCTTAAGCTTGGTACCCATCTTGTAGCAGCCCTTTGAACTTTTTCAGTCTTATCTATATGTTTCTTGAGATGGGGATTCCAGACTACTGATGCATACTCCAGGGTTGGTCTGATGAAGAATGTTATCTTCCTCAGCATGTCTTCATTTATGTATGTGAACGCAGTTCTCTTATTTGCAAGCAGTGTATACATGTTCCGTACCTTCTTATTTATGTGGTCAGCCGGAGTTAGTCTGTTATTGATAATCACACCTAAGTCCTTCACTCTTTCTGATATGTGTAGAGTTCAGCTTCCTAGCTTATAATCCCAATCTGGTCTTTTCCCCTTTTTTACCAAACTTGATTACATGACACTTGTCCACATTGAATTCCATATGCCATTTATTACTCCATTCATGAAGTCTATTTAAGTCTTCTTGCAGTTCTTTACAAGAGTCTGTGTTAGTAATTCTCCTACATATTTTTGCATCATCCACAAACATATTTAAATAGCTTTTATTTCAAGTATTACTAGCTGTCATT
>JAGKTI010007040.1:0-38377 GCA_018397915.1 Birgus latro
TACAGAATTCTAGTTATTATTATTATTATGGACAGCTACAGAATTCTAGTTATTATTATTATTATGGACAGCTACAGAATTCTAGTTATTATTATTATTATTATTATAGACAGTTACAGAATTCTGTTATTATTATTATTGTTATTATGGACAGTTACAGAATCCTAGTTATAATTATTCTTATTATTATAGTCAGTTACAGATTTCTTATTATTATTATCATTATTATTATTATTTTTATTATTGATATCAGTGAGGGGGGAACCTCAGGAAGAAATTACAGTAAAGATATCCAAGAAAAGTTAGAACTTATTATCTTAGCTAGTTAAGCAAATCTGCAATAATCCCATCAGTTCTGTGACATACTATTTTTATCATTTTGTCTCCAGATAATTTTGTGACCTGGAGACATTCAGACTGCAGGAGTTAGATATAACATACATTAACTATATTGTGTTAACAAACTAGTCATAAAATTGCCATCTATCCATCTTGAATGTGCAGCTATCACAAAAAATTAACACATGAAGAAGTGTTGTGAAATTGATGTAGAGCTGAAGTACTGCACTGTCAGATTCTGCCACTTAGGTATGAGAAATAGACTGCATAATGATAACAGTTCCCACCAAGTTAAAGTGAATGAATTATACTTCACTATAGCACATTTGTTTTAACCTCGGGAAGATCTTTAACCCTCTTTCAGTTCAGTTGATCGCCTGACGTACGCAGATTGGAGAGTTGATTTGATTAGTAAACGAAGAGACTCATTCGTATCTCATACAAGGCTTATTGAATTTCAGGCCACCTTGACTTAGAATTGAAGTTGTAGGAGTGGCCAAGTTCTGGCAGGTGGAAACAAACTTACTGACCATACATGGATGCACTTCTAATTATCTGTCAGGAACAAGAACAAGAAAAAAATAACACCCCCAGAAATTGGGTTAATTCCTTCAGTAGTATGATACATTTTTCACTTTCATGAGGCAGCCACCATACAACATAACCCAAGTTAGGAAAGACCTCTTATGGTAAAGGAGTTAGAGAAGGCGGTAGTTAATAGCTACCTCCAGTTTGAAAAGACATCCTGAGCTGAATAAAATCATGAGGTAACTATATATCCAAACACTTAATCCTCTGAGGGGTAGCTAGAAACAAATTGCCTCTATGATGCTCTGTCCTTCGTAATTAGGCTGCCTTACCTGCAACTCACGCACCTCTCTCTTGTATATACCTGTATGTCCATGTCATCCTTCCATCTTGTCAGTCTCCCCTGCCACCTCACTCACATATACTCTTCTTGTCAGCCACTAATTCTTAATCTTTTCCAGATGTTTAAACAGCCTCAGAGTATTTCTCCTAAGACTCTCTGTCATATGCACATCAACACTGCAGTGCCATTTCACTTCCTGATTTCTATATCTGTCTCTCCATGTAACTCCACATGTTTAGGAGATGGCAAGAATAAAATAATGACCATCAGTGGAGTGAAAGAATTTACTACTTAACCACTTGAGTGTTATCTTTAGCTAAATAGCAGAATGCGATAGCAGCAAGTATATTGTAAAAATTACCCTCCCTGGAGTTGTTGTGCATCAACCCCAGTCTGTTTGGTCAAGCAGACCCATCAACTGCAAGCAAGCAACTGCTCCTGCAGGGTTATCCCTTGCAGTAAACTGATGTTCCCTTGCAGCTGACTGCGCCTCACCACTGTGGAATTGTGTGGAGGTTTGGTTCCTGGATGGTCGCCACATTTGCGTCTACCAAGTTAACTGGGGCACCATGGCAGGCTCCACATCACCCTGTAATTTGGTTATATGGTTACCACTCAGCGTGGTACAGTAAAAGGTTTTCCTGGGTTACAGGAAATCATTAGGGTTGTCACTATATGCAAAGCCACGTCAGGCAGAAAGAGCAATGAAAAGTGACAGGAAGGAAAAGGAGAGGTAAGAAGAGAGAAGGGCAGACACAGATATAGAAAGGAAGTGGAAGAAGAAAGCAACACTATGTCAAATGAGTGGATGATGGTTGCCACCAGCTACCACCACCATCCCCCAAGTGAAAGGATTAAGCTTAATATAACTGTGGTGAAGGACATAATCCAATTGCAAAAATGAATTAAAAATTATGAATGTTGGAGTTAACCCTTAATTTCTCTCTCTGTTAACCTTTGAATTCTCTCTTTTCCCCCCAAACAGGTGTGCAACATGCTTGCAATGGCAACTTTAGAAATTGAATAAAATTGTCTGATATCAGCAGGATTAGAGTCTAAATGACTGTCCTTGGAATTAACCCATGACATTTTTTCTTTTCTTCTAAATAAGTGGGTAACATGTTTACAGTGGTGACCTCCTGCACAATATAAAATTCTTTGGAAGCAAACGTTTCATTTCGTTTCGTTTTTGAAGGCTCCAACATGCTTGCATACATCGGCCTTGGTCACCTAATGGCGGCTCTCCTCACTGCTCGATTCCTGGCAGCCTCCCGGTTCAGTCCCTTAACCCGTAAGACACACTTAATGACCTCGTCTCATGTCTTTCTCGGTCTTCCCCTCCCAACCCCTCCCCCAATATTAACACCTCTCACCCTCTGTACCCAATTATCATTCCCCATCCTCTCCACATGTCCAAACCACCTCAGCCTACCTCTCCTCGTCACAACACCAATACACCCCAGTCCCATCCTACCTCTCAACTCTTCCATCGTAAACCCAGCCCCCCCAGGCCTTGCACGCAGGGACGCACTGCACATCCACCTAATCATTGTCATTTCTGTACGTTTAAACCTGCGAATATCCTCTTCCTTTACTGCCCAGGTCTCACTACCATACAGCATCACACTCCTAACGCATGCTGCATACAAAGACCCCTTAGCACATACGGAGAGTCCTCTCAATGTCAGGAGAGGCAACAGCTCCCTGAACTTCTTCCAACCACTTCTCACCCTAGCAACCGAGCTAACTCCAGCCCCACCACAGCACATAACATGTCTCCCAAATAACAAAACTCCTCCACACACTCAAGAGATTCACCTGCAAGTTCAACCCTCTCACGCCTAACAATCTCCACCTGCTCTCCCCGACACGCCGCACACATGAAATCAGCATCATCTCGCAGTCTACCTCTAATACCACTACATCTCTTGTGCACCCATTTGTCACAAACACTAACCAAGATGGAATTACTTCCCACACCCTTGTGGCAAACTGCACATGGCCACTCTCCCTCTCCTCTGATTGTACAGTAATAAAATAAAATAAAATAAAAATGGCTGTTCTTGGAGTGAATGAGTGTTTGGCCCAGTTGATCAGGCATGCTGTTGATCAGTTCTCCTCTTACCATGTTTTTCTTATTTTTCTATCTTTTGGACTCTACCTCACCCCATCTTTGGGTGGGAAGATAAGGTTGGAATAAAATTAAATGACTTTTCTCGAACTAAACCTTTGACTTTCCGCCTTCCCAAACAGGTACGTGATATGTTTGCAATGGCGAGGAAGAACGCGCCATGTATCCTGTTTATGGATGAGATTGACGCGGTGGGTCGCAAGCGTGGTGGCCGCAGCTTTGGGGGCCACTCGGAGCAGGAAAACACCCTAAACCAGCTTCTTGTTGAAATGGATGGTTCGTTCGTCATATTTTGGCTTCTGTGTTTTGATATGTCTCTCCATCTGTAGCCAGGCACTGTACTGTTTGAGGGGGTGGCCACATGCAGATCACCTCTACATTGCCCATCATTTAGTATTCTTACTCACCCACATCACACCCCTTCCTTTGCTCATTATGTGAACCCCCACTGCATGCTGATTTCCTAGGTGACTCTCTCACTGTGTCTGTTTCCAGTATTATTACTTTTCTTGTTGCTCATCACATCATACATTTCAATATTTCCCCTGCTTCCTTCAGCCTTATTGCCATATAGTCATATTGTGGCTTGGTGCTAGTTCTTCATTATTCCTTCTTGCCTTCTACCACACCACTCACTCATGTACAACTCCAACCCATCCTTACACCTCAGTCTCTTTCTCTCCCCCTTATCTCCATCCCACACTGCTCTCACTCATATGCCTCACCATCTTATCCCTACACCTTACCCTTGGTCTCCCTGTCCCCCTCTCTTTCTCCACCTCACATATATATGCACATAGCACTATCTTGCTCTCCATTCATTCTATGTTATGTTGATGTTTAGATACCATTGACCATGCTGGTATTTATACAGTAGGTCCTTCTAGCAAGTGGCATCTCTCTGTGTATCATGATCTTAAGCTAATTCCCTATTCACTGCCTTTGCCTGGAGATCTACTGCAGTACTTCACCCCACATCTTCACAAACAAATATCCCAACACTTAGCCACCACACCCATCCAAAACCTCCAGCCAAACAGCATCTTCCATGAACCCCCACTAGACATTCATCCCTCAGAAACTACGCTCCACAGAGAGACATGAGAGCATCTAGGCAGACCGCACTGTGGCCATCACCCTTCCGTGTTTCACTGCCAGCAGAAATGAACTCACCATCCACTGTGTTCAATCATTTGTTCGTTTTTGAAGGCTCCACCGTGCTTGCATGTGTCGGCCTTGGTCACCTAATGGTGGCTGTCTATGGTGCTGGATCTCTGGCAGCTTCCCTGTTCAATCCCTTATCCTTGAGGTCACACTCAGTCACCTTGTCCCGGTTTTTTTTTTTTTGGTCTACCACTTGCATCCCTACCCATAACATTAACACTTCCCATTTTCAGCACTCGGTTATCATCCCCCATCCTCTCCCTACATGCAAACCATCTCAATCTTCCCCTCCTCATCACAACACAAATACACTCGAGTCCCATCCTACTCCTCAGCTTTAAACCTTGCCCCCGCTTGTCTCACACTAAGGGATGCACTGCACATCCACCTAATCAGTGTCATTTCTCTACGTTTGAGCCTGCGAATATTCTTTTCCTTTACTGCCCAAGTCTCACTACCATACAGCATTACACTCCTAATACATGCTGCTTACAAATTTTCCATAGCATGGAGGGAGAGCCCTCTCAGTGTCAGGAGAGGCAACAGCTCCCTGAAGTTCTTCTAACCACTTCTCACTTTAGCCACAGAGCTAGCTGCAGCCCCACTTCCATCACATAACGTGTCTCCCAAATAACAGAACTCTTCCACACACTCAAGAAACTCACCAGCCAGTTCAATCCTTTCACACCTGACAGCCTTCACCTGCTCGCCCCAACACACTGCACTCATGAAATCAGCATTATCTCACAGTCTACCTCTAATACCACAACATCTATTATGCATCCACTCATCACAGACAGTACACAAGATGGAATTACTTCCTATGCCCTTGTGGCAAATCGCACATGGCCACTCTCTCTCTTTGACAGGACCGCCACCAGCCCCAGATATCATCTCTTTTGTTTTATCTGCGGTTACTCTTAAACCCTTGTGCCCCATACCATCTCTCCACTCCCTAAATCTTTCCTCCACCTTGCTTCCATTCTCTGCAGTCAACACCAAATCATCAGCACACAACATCTCCCACTGGAGTCCATTTCTGAAGTCACGTGAGATGACTTCAGGTACCATGATAAACAACCACTCGATCCTAAGCTTTCTCATTGCCCGCTTCACCACCTCTCTAGGGACTCTGCGAAAGGCCTTCTTCAAATCAGGGAAAACAAAGCACCATTTCCATTTCTTTCCTATATACTTTTCCTGAAGCTGTCGAACAATGAATATGGCATCAGTGGTCCCTTTGCCTGGCATAAACCCAAACTGCATCTCATCAGTATTCACTCTTTCTCTATCATACTTTCTAGAACTCTCTCCATTACCTTCATTTTCTAGTCTAAAAGCTCTATAATTTCCTCATTCCAGGGCATCACCTTTCCCCTTGTACACATTTACAGTTACACTCTTCAGCCAAACATTTGGCAACACACTCATATATAATCGTATATATCAGGTCAGTGACTAACCTCACTCCTATATCTCCTGAGGCTTTCAACATTTCAGCATTCAACCTAGACACACCCACTGCCCTCCCCACCTGCATCCTGCCAATTGCCTGCTCACAGAAGCAGCATCAATCAAAGACCAAGGGCCAGAAAATGGATCTGCTGGCTGCAAACCTTCCATGTCCCTGTCAAATTCCTCATTCAACAACCAGCCATAATGCTTTTTCAATGCGTCTTTAATATCCCCACTGTTCACCACTACCCTTCCTTCATCATTCTTCACACACTTCTCACCTATGATATCCCTGTTCTCCTTCTTCATCTGATTTGCCACCTTAAATTTCATATTCTTCATTTCCACACAATTTAGGTTATCAGGTAAAAGCCTCTGTGACTCAGGCTTCACCCTGTAAAGCTCTTTTCTAGCCCTACATTCGCCAGCCAAGTATTCATCTTTATTACCACGCTTCTTCCATTCCCAGAAGTGCCTTCTTTTCTCCTTAACTGCAGCTTCTACACCCTCATCCCACCACCAAGTTAGCTTATGCCCACACCGAAATGCAGCCTCTGCTCACTTGCATACCAAATGCACCATGTCATCTCAGCACAGATAGTTCTTTAACAAAACAGCAAGTTCAACAAGGATCTCTCAGGCTACTGGTCAGAGTGACTGGTTTCCTTCAGTCCACAGAGCTCATGTTCAAGTGAGCCAGGGCTAAGAACATCATCAATACTCCACCTTCATCTTGACCCACTGTATGTCCTCCCACCTTTGAACTCACCCATACTTTAATGTGGCCACTAACACACCTTCATGCAGTCATACTGAAACATTGACATTCAGACCTCTGTGTAGTATCAAGGACATAACACCAGCCTCTTCTCTTACCTGTGCTGCACCATTTTTCACTTCCTTTTGCACATTTACTTGTAGTCTATTTTTGCATCTAGATACAGTACTACAGTAGTCTCCCAGACCAGTTAAAGCCTCTTTCCATTCACCAGCACAACACTTTGAGTCACCTTGTTTTTCAACACTCATCACTTTAAATCATCTACATTTACCCCCAAAATGTGAGACTCACAGACATGACTGGACACCAGTCTGATAAGCTTCTGTACATTATTAGCAAGCAACACAGTATCATCTGCATACATCAGATTTGAGATATACCATATATGGTATATTGAACAGCCAAGGGAATATCTTACCCTTGTCTTACCCCAACACTAATATTAAACAATCACTTAAAAATCTACTTACACATGCTTCACCACCATCATAAAAACTTAATCACACCACTTATACATAAAGCCTTTCATAATCCTTCTCTCTTTTTGTTGTTGTACAGTTTTCCACATCAGTAAATGCCATAAATACCATACAGTCCTTCTCACAAACTTTCTCCACTCCCTGTCACATTGCAAATATTTGATCCACATGAACTCTGATTATTCCTCCCCATACCTTTTCCTTAACACTTGGCAGACTTGTATTATGTTTAAGACAGTAGTATAATATCTACTACAACTGGACCTTGCTAGAGGGTAAAAGTGAGAGCAGTGGAAATGAGTTACTTGAGAGGAGCATGTGGAGTGACATGGAGGGACAGGTTGAATGAAGAAGTGAAGGAACGTTGTGGGGTGGATGTGGATGTGGTTGAGAAGATTAGGAGAAATACACTGAGGTGGTTTGGACATGTGGAGAGAATGCAGAATGAAACTCTGACTAAGACGGTGTATGCAGGTGGGGTGGAGGGAGGGAGAGGGAGGGGAAGGCCAAGAATGAGGTGGAGGGATGGAGTTGAGAGGTATATGAGGGAGGGGGGAGTGAGCTGGAGGGAGGGTAGGTGACAGAGCGACTTGGAGGCGTTTTGTCTGCAGCCACCCTTTGCGGGATTAGGGCATCGGGCTATAGATAGATAGATAATAATACCTAGAATGAATGAGACTGTGGCTCATGCAGTTGAGCAGATTGTTTTTAGTTTTCCTTCTGTCAGGCTTTTTCTTACCCTCAGAACCATACCTCACCCCATCCTAAGGTGAGAAAAGAGGTCTGGATGATGGTGATGATGATGATGGTGATGATAACGAAGATAATAAAAATACTGTAACATTACCCACACAGGCTTCAACACAACCTCCAATGTGGTGGTGTTGGCAGCAACTAATCGCGTGGACATATTGGACAAGGCTCTTCTGAGGCCAGGGAGATTCGACCGTCAAATCTTCGTGCCTCCCCCAGACATCAAGGGCCGAGCTTCCATTTTTAAAGTCCACCTGGGCCCACTCAAGACACTGTTGGACAAGGAGGAGTTGGCTCGCAAGATGGCCGCCCTCACACCCGGCTTCACTGGTGAGTATGTTGGTGGTGGTGGTGGTGGTTAAGTGTGGGTGGTTCATGTTTGGTGAGGCTACATACATCTAGGTGACATGTTTTGTATTTTGCTTTATTACTCCCAGATATTATTATTCATCTTTTGGAGAGACTTCTGATGAAAGGGTTGTTTTTGTGGTTGTCTGTGGTGCAGTCAGGATTTTGTTAGGGGTAGAGGGACTGAGTTTTGGTGGCCATTATAGTGAGATACAGTTGCTTGGAAAGAATTATGATGATATCTAAATTATTAAAGAATATTTCTAGTGTTGAGTAGTAAAGGAAGTAGCCCTGGAAATAATAATTAACACCAGAATGAATGAATGAAATTATAACTGACAGACTGAATTACTGCCTTCTCATTCTGTATATTCTGTTAGACAGGGATGACTGGCCTCCCACCTCCTCCCTGGCTGCACTCATAGTTTTTGTTGCCCCAAGCCCATCTGGACATAAACCTGGTGGACTGCAGGCTGAAGTTGTTCTTTTCCTGCCATTTTATCCTCCTTTAGGGCAATAGGAAAGAAGATGAGGGATTTTTGAACACTGTATGTGACAGCAGTGTTGCCTCCTCCTTCTTCTCCTCCTCACTCTTGGTAACTTATTCTTGTTACCACCTACAGGGGCAGATATCAGCAACGTGTGCAATGAGGCAGCTCTGATAGCAGCTCGAGACGCCCAGACGGATATCACCCTAAAACACTTTGAGGCTGCAATCGAGAGGGTGGTGGCTGGCATGGAGAAGAAGACCAATGTATTACAGCCAACCGAGAAGCGCACTGTGGCTTTCCACGAGGCCGGCCATGCAGTTTGCGGCTGGTTCCTTGAGCACGCTGACCCCCTGCTTAAGGTGGGTTGGTTGGGTGATTTTAGCATCATACACCAGGAAACCATTTACTGTGCTGGGTGTTAACCATAAAACCAGATTTTGGCTCCTGGTGGTTGAATGGGTAATTACGGCACTCCAATCAGATTGAGCCGGTGCAGGTTTATATCCAAGGGATGGTTGGGGTTTATTGCTCACGTAATGCCACTCAGAGGCTGGTCACTCTCATCTTAAATGTCAGGACCAACTTTCCTATCCCCGGGCTCCTACGCTTCTCTGTGAGGCGACATAGGATTGGATAATGGATGGATGGATGGCCATTACTTTAGACTTAACCTTGTCAGTCTTTTGACACACAGGTAGTCCCCATTATAGTAGTGCAGTAGTAGTTGTAGCAACAACCCCAGGCTCAAGTGAACATGAACCTATTAGACCACGGGCTGAAGTTGCAATTTCCTGCCTTCAAACATCCTCTTTTGTAGGGCTAGGGAAGAGTATTACGGATGTTTGCATGTCTAGGCAGCAGAGCCACTTGGTCATATCAGTGCCACCACATTAAGGTGTCCCTTTCCACCACTGGTTTTCTGAGAGATATGGTCGGATATATCATAACTTTTTCCATACAAGTACTGCTATAAATTGTGGGAAATGGCAGTCATCTTCAGAAGTGACAATGGAACTTCAGAAAGCAGCACAGAACATCAGAAAGGTGCTGGAAAAAGGAGGATTTAGTGTTAATTTTTCATTTTTCCTGTCTTTGGGTGATCCTAGTCAGCATTGGCAGGTCCCATGTCAGTGAGGGGGTTAGTAAAGGCTAAATCTAATCCTTTAAGTTTACATTGTGTGTCCTAAGTTAAAATCATTTGGAGATAGCAAGACTGATATATACAGAATATCAATATGCTGTTGTTATTCTGTCAGGCAAAGCTGATTCATCAGCCACAAGCAAGCAGCTGCCTTCTTGTGGCAGGGAGCACCTCGCCAGGGTTGGAACAGTCCTTCCACATAACAGGGTGCAGGGAAATGGGGGAGCAGAGCCTTAGTGAGGCTGAGCTTTGTGTAAGAGATATGTATGAGTTGCGCAGTTTCGGTCTGGACTTCGACTTCCTAGTAAATGTGGTTGAGTTCCCCACCTGAGAGTGTTGTGCAGGGCCAGCAGCTGGACCTTGGTCTTACATCCGTCCCTTGGTAATACCTCCTGTAACAATGATATCCAGGTACCTACTACTTTTCTGGTGGGGTGACAGCAGCTATATTTTGCCCAAGGGTGACCCAGGACTTTGCAGGGCATGGACATCCATCATCTCTGAGCCAGGCACATGCTCTGGCCACATACAGTAACAGATATCATCATGTTGAAAGGATTAATTTGAAAGAACATAAAAAAGGGGGTAGCATACTTACATGATGGTCAGTAAATTTTGCACTTTTAACTTATGAGTTGCGGGAATGGCTCAGTTTGTTGGAGTGAGAAGTGCATATATTGAGGCAGTTTCATATCTGATCATGCATGCAGTTACTGAGTGTAAAGACATAAACACTATAGGGAATGAAAAACTTGTGAGCAGAAATGTTTACAGTAACCCAGGAAACCATTTACAGTCCTGAGTGGTAACCATATAACCAGATGATGCCTATTGGTCCAGAGGGTTAAGATTCTCCAACTATATGAGGTCTGCATGGATTTATATATGAGGGGTGGTTGGCCAATCACTTTGTTTTAACTGTTGGGACTGAGTAGCCTACTGCCAGGCCCTAATGCTCCTGATGGGACAAAAAAAGAATGGGTGATGGATGGATGAAAAAATGATGCAGGGTAGACACTGGTAACGGTGATCTTTCCCCACAACAAGAATTGAAAGATATGATGTGTGGACAACCTTGTAGGATGAGAGCTTTCTGTACATACTCAGCTGCCATCCACAGGTGCTAGTCATCCCATGTGGCAAGGGTCTGGGTTATGTGCCATACCCTACTTGCTCAGGGACTTTGAGGCATATTTTTTGTTGACGTCAGAAGTTCTGTAGCACCTCTTCCTCAGTTATTTATTTCGCAGCCCTCCCCCCTCCCCCCCTCCATCCTCATGTACAGTACTGTGGCAAAGCATATGAATACTCAGAATATAATTTTAAAGAGAACATGAAGATTTATAATGCATAATGAATTGGATGGGGAAGAAGGGAAGAAAGTACTGCAATAGCTCCAAAGTGACTCAGGATATTACCACTGCTGTAAGATGGTAACTGCCTATCTCTTTTTTGTTCCCCTTTGGAGTGTAGGGGCTGAGGCAAGGTTGCTTTAGACCAGAACATTTAGGGTATGGGACTATCTTTCACTCCTGGTAAAGTTGTACATGATAGAAAATCCTCTAGCCACTTCTATAACTCGAACCGTAGTGCAAAAGTCACAGCCTGTTCTGGTCCTATAACTGGTTTGTTCATCTGATGGAAGTTTATCACCCCCAGAACTCAAAAACTAAGTTGTGGTCAGAGGAAATTTGAGAGGTAGGAATGAAGGTGAGAGAATGGGAATATGGGTGGGGTATATGAGCGGGAGTGGGTGCGAATGAGAGGACAAAAGACGGAGTGTGTATTGTTGTGTGCAAGAGTTGGAAGGAGATTATAAGAGAGTATGGATCAGTTGGCTCAAGGATTGTGTGGGTAAGATTGAAAGTTGGACTACAAATGTGGGTTATTGTGTGTGTGTATGTGCCAATGCAAGATCATGAAAGCAGAGTGAAAGAAGAGTTTTGGACAAATGTGGAAGCCTGCATGGAAAAGTTTAAAAGAAATGAAAGAGTGTTTTTGATTGCAGATATGAATGGAAAAGTAGGGAATGTGAAGGTGGATGGAGTAGTTGGTGAGTGGGGTGTGCCTGCAGAAGTGGATGAGAATGGCAGTGTTCTAGTGGACAGTTGTGCAAGGAGGGGGTTAGCGATAGCCAGTATCCTCTTTAGACACAAAATGGTACACAGGTATATGGAGCAAGTGATGAGAAGGGTGGGTGGTAAATTGGATGAATGGAAGGCAGTGATTGATTAATTATGTGTGTTTGGATGATACAGTGAGAAGATGTTTGATGGATGCAAGAACATATAGAGTTTGGGGGAGTGGACTCAAGTGGTGGTGAAAGTCAAGATTCAAATGAAATGGAGGAATAGAAGAAGGGAAGGACAGGAGGAAGTAGTTCATACAAGGAAAGTAGAAAGGTTGCAAGAGGATGGGGGAAAAAAGCAGAATATAAGAGAGAAGTAGAGGAGTGATTGGGTAGATATGATTTGGAGCAGGTGGGGGACATGGAAGGTGTGTGCAAGATATTCACAGAAGAAATCTTTGCAGCATATGAGGTGGTGTGTGGGGTGAAAAGAAGATGAAAGGGGATGCAAGGAACAGCATGGTGGAATGAAGAGATAAGACAAGCAGTGGCACAAAAAAAGAAAGCATATAGTGAGTGGATGAGAAATGGTCGTGGAGGAAGTTGAGAGACGGAAGAAAGTTATATGTAGAGAGGAAGAGAGGGATGAAAATAATGTTAAGAGAAAGTAAGAAGAGAGTAGATGAGGAATTTGGAAGGAATTTGAGCATAAAGTGGAGGGAATGTAAGAAAATGTTTTGGAAATAGGTAAAGAGAGTTAGACAGGGGGATCAAAAAGTTAGTCAGGGAGTGAAAGATAAAAGTGGTAGATTGCTAGTGGATAAGAGAGAATAAGTGAGCAGATGGAGAGAACACTTGAAGGAATTGTTGAACATAGAGAATGAAAGTAGTGCAAGTGGCTGGGGAATGGTTGGGAGAAGATGGGATGTGAGAAGAGAGGACAAAATCAGTAGGATGGAAGTTGTGGAAGCAATGATGAAAGTTAAAATGGGGAAAGACCCAGGAATTGATGGAGTGTGTGGTGAAATGCTGCAGCATGGGGGAGAGATAGTAGTAGAATGGATATAGAAGATGTGCAGATTGGCCTTGGAGGAAGGTAGAGGATTGGAGGTCAGGTATAATTATTCCCCCTGTATAAAGGAAAAAGGGGAAAAGATGTGTGTGGTAATCATAGGGGCATTTGTCTTCTTAGTGCAATAGGAAAAGTATATGTTAAGATACTTACTGACAGAGTTATGGAAATAACAGAGGAATTAGTTGGAGAAAAACAGGGAGGTTTTAGGAAGGGAAGAGGTTGTGTAGATCAGATATTCATTCTTAAGTCTTGGTTGGAAAAGTTTCTAGAGAAAGGAAAGAAGTTATATGCTGCCTTCATGGATTTGGAGAAAACATATGACAGGGTGGATAGACAAGGAATGTGGAAAGTATTAAGAATGTATGGAGTAAATGGGAAGTTGCTGAATGCCATGAGGAGTATGTATGAGGGTGCTAAGGCAGCTGTGCGTGTGGACGGTAAGCTGAGTAAATTTTTCTGTTTGAACATTGGATTGAAACGGGTGTGTCATGTCTCCATGGTTGTTCAGTCTGTATATGGATGGGGTTATAAAAGAGGTACGGTACAAGGTGTGGCAGTGGATGTTGGAGTGGCCGTAGTGAGGGAGGTCAGTGTTTGGAAAGTCCTTGTACTATTGTTAGCAGATGATACTATGTTGTTAAGTGAAGATGAAGGGGAGTTGCAAGGCTTGGTGATTGAGTTTGGGAAAGTGTGTAAGAAACGGAATCTAAAGGTGAATGTAGAATAGACTAAAGTTATGATCTTCGAGATGAATTAAGTCAGTGAATGTACAATGAGGTTGTATGAGGAGGAAATGGAAAATATGAGTATGTTTGAGTACTTGTGTAGTGTGATTAGTAAGGATGGAGGTTTAGAGAGTGAAATGCTTGAAAGGGTACAACATGGAAGAAAGGTTGCTGGTTCTTTGAAAGCAGTTGTAAGGAACAGGGAAGTGAGCATGAAAGTAAAAAAGTCGCTGCATGACAGTACTTTGATACCAGCTGTAATGTATGGAAGTGAAGCTTGGACCTTGTTAGAGGGACACATGTCAAGAGTGAGAGCAGTGAAAATGAGTTATTTGAGAGGAGCATGTGGAGTCATATGGAGAGACAGACTGATAAATGAGGAATTGAAGGAGCATTGTTATGTGGATGTGGATGTAATAAAAAGTGTAAGGAGAAACACATTGAGGTGGTTTGGCCATATGGAGAGGATAGAGAGCGAGAGACTGACAAGGAGAGTGTATGTGAGTTACAGGGAGGGGGGGGGAGGCCAATGATGAGATGGGGGAATGGAATGGAGAGGTATATGAGAGAGGGGTTTGTGAGCTGGGAGCAGGGCAACGTGGAGGCGATTTGTTTGTGGCCACCCATTGTGGGACTAAGGCATATCGCAATAGATAGATAGATAGGAATGAGGTTCCCTAGTTACCAGTGAAAAAGTAAAGTGAAAAGGGTAGAGATCTTTTTCAGGTAAGAACAAATCCACTATAGAGCTCTGCCAATAGACAGCTGCTAAATTCTAGGTCTTATCCTAGCAGTAGTATTTGCATCCCGAGGTTTAGCTGTATGTGAGCCCAGTGGACTCCGAGCTGAACTTCCTGTTTTTTCCGCAGTCCACCATCCACATTTCAGGGGATAGGGAAGTAACTGAGACATTTGCCTAACCAGGTAGTTTAGCCCCCTAGTTATATCAGTGCCACTGCTTGAAGGCATCCCTCTCCAGTGCCATTTCTTATCCTTATCTGTAGGTCTCAGTCATCCCATAAATCAAAGATCTGGGGTATGTGCAGTACTTGCCCAAGGACTTTCTTGTTGACTTTAAAGATTTCATAACTTGTAAGGACCATCCCATACAGTTTTTTAAATTTCCATCTTCATTCACAGGTGTCCATCATCCCCCGAGGCAAGGGTCTGGGATATGCACAGTACTTGCCTAAGGAGCAGTTTCTGTTCACCCAAGAGCAGCTGTTTGACCGCATGTGTGTGATGCTGGGTGGCCGTGTGTCTGAGAGCATCTTCTTTGGAGCCGTCACCACTGGGGCGCAGGATGACTTGCAGAAGGTCACACGCTCTGCCTATGCTCAGGTTGGTCCAGTCATCAGCTTAGTGATCATAGTGGCCATACTCTGAAGGATGTGTGCTTGTCAGGTTAGGAAACTCACTAACACCTTTTCCCTACTTGTTTATTTCTGCATGTGGAACATTAATTACCTCTGATATGCTGTTTCTGCAAGTTATATATCAAAAGGACATACTGTATACAGTAGGCAAGGGAATAACAAAGTGTAATAGCCAAAATAGGTCGTAAAACTTTGTGTGTTGGTGTCCAAGAGCATATGTGGGGTTGTCACCACTGGGGCACAAGATGACTTGTCGAAGGTCACAAGCTCTGTCTGTGCCCTGGTTTATCTGATCAACAGCTTGGGTAAAACAGCAACAGTCAGTCCTATATTACTCCCTTCAAGCTATAGGGACTCCTGGCCTCACTTAAGTTTATGATGTGTTCAGGGGAACTGTTACATTAAGTAAGACCTGCTTCTGATTCATGTTTGAGGGGTTAAAAGCACAAAAAAACAATTTTTTGGCCTTCAGAGCAACTTTATAATGAATATCAAACAATCATAATTGAAGGGATGTGGTAATTCAGCTGCAGCAGCTTAACAGTGGAAAAACTTTAAGTTAGGATTAACTGTATCTACTTTTACTGTTGTGTTATGGAGTATAGGCAGTATTATACACTGAAAAGGCATACAGTGAATGGAGAGAGACTGGAATTGGTGAGAGAGTTTAAATACCTGGGTACAGTGATAGAAAAGAGAGGAAAATGTGCAAAAGAAGTGGAAAGTTGAGTGACTCAAGGAAGAAAAGTAGCTGGTGCTCTGAAGGCCATGATAAGAAACAGAGGCTTGAGTGATGCACCTGCGCTAGGCTTACATGACGGAGTGTTAGTGCCAACTGTAACATATGGGTGTGAGACCAGGGTGTGGCATGAAAATGAAAAGTCAAGAATGAGAGCAGTGGAGATGGGACTGCTGAGGAATGTATGTGGTGTAGAGAGAGTGGATAAGATATGAAATAATGTGATTCGTGAAAGATGTGGAATGAGGAAGTCTGTGGACACCAGAATCGAAGAGAGTGTACTGAAATGGTATGGTCATGTGGAGAGAATGGATAACAATAGAGTGGTAAAAAAGCTATATCTGAGTGAATTTGAAGGAGGGAGGAGGAGGTGAGGTAGGCCAAGGAGAAGGTGGAGGGATATGGTGGATGAGTGTATGAGGAAGAGAGTTTGGGAAGTCGGGGAGGCTAGGGAACTGACAAGAGACCGAGCTGGCTGGATGAATATTGTGAGGAGAAGTGCATAATCAAGGATTTGGCAACGCTTTTTGACATGACAGCGTCCAGATTGACTCTACCGGATACTTATGTGAAGCTACAGAACGTGTTGAATGTTATTGGCATATCAGATAGAGCCAGGATTCCGAGGGTTTGAATGGTGAGCGAATGGAAGTGTGGCCCATTGGATTGGGCAAATTTGGGCTGTCTGGGCATTCCTACTCCTCACCCTGCCCTAAGGTGGGAAAGGAGGTCTGGATAATGATGATGATGATAAGGCATACTAGACCTGCTGTACATTGTTATAGGATTACCTGTGCGTTTGTTACTGTACTACACTGCAATAGATGACATGGTGTAGGTTTGACTGATGCAAGACAACCTCAGCCATTATGTTCCCATTAGGTAGAGAGCTTATAGGGGGGCAGGATATTATCAGGGGAAAACAATGAGTCAGTCATTTCACATGGGTGGATGCCCTGATTAACTTCTTTCTTTTAATTGTAGAAACAGAAGTAACCCCATGGCTGAGAACCTGCAGTTCTGGAGTTGACTAGTTGTATAAACATCAAGACTGTGAGTTCTGGTTAACTCTGGCTTTAGGGAGTTAGACAGAAAGGGGATGAAAATGTGCAGCTTGATGGGTGCTGTGTGCCCACTCTAATGGGGGAGATGCAGTTGGAGAGTGCAGAAGAGCAGTCACCAGGATATTAATAAGAGAGAGAGAGAGAGAGAGAAGCTGAGGAGAGGTGAAAAGATGTGTTATTTATTTAACTTCAATTTTTCATTTGTTGATGAACATGCTTTATTTCTCTGGTCTTTGTGAAGGCCTTATAAAAAAAAAGAATTATGTACTGTATGTACTTAAATAGTTTGCCCGTGACTTAAATGAGAATTTTGAAGGCTGTAATGATGTGTGTGGTTAGATGATTGGCTTTTCTCACTGTTGATTGTCCTCATACTTTCATGCTTTCCTATGCCAATTCATGGATCCCACCTCCTTTGTTTAACCCCTAAAGTCCTAATCGCATCAATTGGTGCGATTTGAGTTTTATGCCAGAATACCTAATCACATCAATTGAACGGGGCCTGTAAAAAACTGCGGAGCGTTTCATCTGCCCCGATTATGATGTACATGGCTTCAGGCCAATGAGAACTTGCCCCTGAGGTGGTGTGAGGGGAGGATTGGATCAGCCCGGGAGGTGGGGGGACACCCCTCTCTGGGTCGCCTCCATGCCACCCTCCACTCCAATCCCTCACTTCCTTCTTGTCCCCTGTCGCCCTCCCGCCCCTCCACGCACCTGCATCTCTCCTCCCACCATCACCTACGCCCCTTCCCACTCACTCTCGTCCCTCCTCCCACCCTGCTAGCCTTTCCCCACTACCCTTCCCACTCACTCTCTCCCCTCCTCCCACCCTGCTAGCCTTTCTCCACTACCCTTCCAACTCCCTACAGACCCCCGTGAGTTATCAGGCCTGATGTACGTAACTGTTTGATATTATTTCTACTTCTTCCCTAATTTACATATAATTACACCTCACTCTGTTCATTTCTCATGTCGTACCTTCCATTTTCCGTACATACATAGTTGGTGAATGCTATATGTTGTAATAAGTGTGATAAATGAGTAATGATAAGTAAGGACAGTAAAAGGAGATATCGGAAACAAATTATAGCTTTTTTCTTCTTTTCATATGCATGCATCTACATCATTATTCAGTTTTATTTTGATGTCCTTGATGGTTATAAACACTTATATATGTCTGTGTTAGTTTTTAAAAGACTATGAGGCCTTGTAGGGCTACTCCCTGCACCTGTTTTATCTCCCCACACCTACATACACACCTGTTTTCATCATTGGTATGACATACCCCATTGAAATGGAGGGTTTCCACGAGAGAATTTGGTTGTTGCCGAAATTCTTCTCCCCAAGTACCACCACGGCCTTAGAGGCCTACGCCCCACACTAGTTATCTCTCCACACCTACATACACACCTGTTTTCATGGTAGATGTTACAGAACACACTGAAGTGCTTTCTTTTCATGCGAAAAACTGGTTATTTCCAACCGCCGTACCTATAGGCCTACTCCCCCCAGCCTAATTTATCTCCCCACGACCAAGTAATCTCCCCACACCTGCATTCACCTGTTTTCATGGTGTGACAAAACACTTTGAAATTACCTGTTTCAATAATAAAAATAGTTATCAAAATTTTCATGTTTTCTGTTGTTTTTGAGGAGTAACTACTACAAACTTTTTTTTTAATTTGACGCGCAATCATGCGGTAACCATTAAGCCTACGGGGGTGCAGATTGCGTTGTCAGGTGTGTAAAGTCTTCCTCTTTAGCCAGAACAATTTCCTCTTGGTGAAAATCACCAAAACACCCCCGAATTGCGGCTATGGGAGGTACCCTGCCTGAAATAATTGCTGTCATTAGGGGTTAAGTAGGAAATGGGGTTAGGATGATAATGAATGTTGATGACTATGATGATTCCCCCCTCCCTCCTCCAAAACCCCGCAGATTCCCCCCCCCCATCCAAAACCCCGCAGATTATCCAGTACTGGATGAACAAAAGAAACAATCATTGTGTCAACCATTGTCTCCTCATGAATCCCTTCCCCCATCATTTTGTAGGAATTAGTTGTAAGATGGAACCGATAAAGTTAGTGACGATGATGAAGATTTTTTACCCCCATCCCAAACCATCAGATTGTTCAGTACGGCATGAACGAGAGAATTGGCCAGCGAGTTTACCAGCTTCCAGAGCCTGGTGAGATGGTGATGGAGAAGCCTTACAGCGAGGCAACTGCTCAGGCAATTGACGAGGAGGTGAAGAAACTCATTGACTCAGCCTACTCAAGAACACTACAGCTGTTGAAGGAGAAGAAGGAGGAGGTGCAGAAGGTGAGAGAGAAAGAGTTGCACAAACAGAGTAGAGAGAGAGAGAGAATGAAGAAGTGGAAGTAGTGAAGAAAAGGTGGGAGGGAAGGGAGATAAGAAAGGTTAAGGAGAAAATAGAGCGGAAACTGTCCAAAAAGTTCAGGGGAAGGAAAGATGAAGAGGGTGTGAGAGCTAGAAATTGCAGTAGAGAAGACTTATAGTTAGACAAGAGCAGGGGCGTAGCGAAGGGGGGGCAGAGGAGGAGGCCCCCCCCCTTGAGGGTCTTGAAATCCTATGGGGCTAAAAAAATAATAATAAATCTTTAAAAATAAATAAATATATAAATCACTTGAGAGAGAGAGAGAGAGAAATCATGGTGAGTCAGCATCATGCAAACATAATTTTGGATCAGGTCTCAAAGAGAAAAGCAAGAAGACTGAGTCTCCTTTTATGAATATACAGTACTGTCATGGCATGCAAAATTGCTGAGAGCATATATATGTATCTAGTTTTTTTTTTTTTTAAGCTAATATAGTGGTTATAGAGTACCAGTATATATATTTATATATATGTATAAAATATTATTTTTCTTAGAACATTCATTTAAAAATAGCAGACAAGTCTAAGTAATTTAGCATATTTTAAATGCTCACCCTTTTGGACGCATGGCAATATTTATCACTATCCCTAAACCCAACAGAGACCCCACGTTACCTTCCTCACACCGCCCCATCACACTCCTCTGCACCCCCTCTAAAGTCACTGAATGACTGGCACTACAACTAGTTATGCCTTACACACCCCTAGCCCCATCACAACACGGTTTTAGGCCATACACTCCACAAATGCTCCCCTTACAGACCTTACACAGAGAGTTTTTGATGCCATCCCCCACCACAAACAAAATATTCAACACAAACATGCACAGTAACACTAAAAGATGGCTGGCAAACTACCTAGCAGGCAGATGTGCATGCGCCCATGCATGGAGTACAACTCTCATGTGTGGGGAGGCTCCCCACATGCAGTTCTTCTCAGTAGGGTGGAGTCAAAGGCTTTTCGTCTCATTAACTCTCCTCCTCTTACTGATTCCCTTCAACCTTTGTCTCTTCACCGCACTGTTGCTTCTTTATCTTTCTTCTATCGGTACTTCAGTGTTCACTGTTCCTTTGAACTGTCTGCTTGCATCCCTCCACCTCTACGACGGGCACGTAGTACCCATCTAGAAACAAACTCTCATCCCTTTTCTGTCCAACTCTCTAATGCAAGAGTTAACCGTTACTTCCAGTCCTTCATTTATGCAACTGGTCAACTCTGGAACTGTCTCCCTCTGTCTGTATTCCCTGCTTCCTATGATCTCCATTCTTTCAAACGCAGTGTGTCCAGGCATCTCGAAATGAATGGATTTTGAATTTGGCTCTCTTTTGTATTGTTTTTACTTTTTCTTGGAAGGAACAGTATGCGGGCCCTGGTCTTTGGTTCCTTCTTCCTTGCATAAAAAAAAAAAAATGTAACATTTGCCAGTCAGTCTTCGAACATCAGAAACTTCACAAATGGCGTCCCCCAAGGATCTGTTTTGTCCCCTACATTCTTTAACCTATACATGCATGACATACCCACACCCCACACACTACAGATACACATAGCTTCCTATGCAAATGACATAACACTTACATGTACACACCAAAATGCAAACACAGTTGCACACATCCTCCAACTTACCTCAGCACACTACACAAATAAACAGGCTGAAAATAGCCCCAGCCAAATCTACAGTCACCCTTCTCACAAACTGGATGGCAGAACACAGTCACATTCCACACCTCACCATAAACAACACTCCCCTACCACACACACACACAAAATCCTTGGTGTAACATACAGTTCATCACTGTCATTTAAACAACACATCACAAACATTAAAAATAAAATAGCACCAAGACTCAATGCCTTGAGGGCACTTGCCCATACAACATTTGGACACAACAAAGAAACACCACCACAGTATACAAACAATATATACTTTCACTGATGAATTGTGCAAGCCCTGCTTGGGCTCCTAACCTCACTAAAACACACTACAACACTCTACAGGCCATACAGAACAGGGTTCTTCAAATCATCACAGGCTGCACAGCTACTACACCCACAGACAACCACCTACACCAAGAAACCAAAGTCTTCAAAGTCAAGGATCACCTAGACATGAGAGGCACCCAAATTCTCGCTGCAGCCTCCACAAACCCACAACATCTGCTACACTACATGGCAGCACATCCACACACACCAAGGAACATCAAATCAACACCCAGCACACAATATCATACACAAATACTGTCATCTCTCCCCTCCTCGCCTGCCTCAGACCAGCTTCCAGAAGCATATCCATACTCAGATTACTTGCTGCTCCATTCAGTCACTTAAAGACAACACACAGCTGCATGCACGGCTTCCTGATATCCACCCTTCTGAATCCTATCTCCCTCGTGAGGACAGGGTCCACGTGGCCAGGCTGAGATGTGGGCATCATCCAGCCCTCTTAAGTTTTCAGAAGAGGCTGGATGACTCCGTTGCTGATGCCTGTCCGGAATGTAACACAGCACCCCATACTATTAAGCACATTATGGAAGACTGCATTGCACACAGTCATCTGTGCCACCAACACAACATACACTCATTGAGAGCTCTGTGGAAAAGCCCGGTCTCGGCATGGCCTTCCTTGGGGACTCGGGGCTGCTCGGCCAGACTGCCTACTGCCTTTTTTTTTTTTTTTTTTTTTTTTTTTTTAAATGTGTCTGACTCTGGGCATAGGCTTCACAGCCTGCTATCAAGGCCCAGTCATCCTCCTACAATCTACATGTCACCATTTCGGTGCTTAACACCCACCATCCATATTGAATACATGCTAGGGCTCTCTCATACAGGACTGGTGTATTGGTATTAGCGGGGTCATTTTTACGACATGTCGGCGGGTCTTCTTGTAGATCAGTAAAGCCTGATTTAATGAAATTCAAATCTTAGGCAACAACTACTGCTGCTACTTACAGTTCATGGCACATTTATAATTATAGATGATGTGTGGACTATGGAAGTGGTATGTGATTCTTGAGACTTGAGTTACCAAGAGATTTGTGAAATTTATATTGCTTTCCTTTAGAACACAATACTATGTTTAAGAGATTTGTGAAATTTATATTGCTTTCCTTTAGAACACAATACTATGTTTTTGTTATCACCTTTTGTCAGATTAATTTTGACATTTCCAAGTTCCAGCTAACTTAGCTAAGTTTATTATGCTCTTAAAGGCGAGGAAAATGCATATGAGAATCCCAGATGCATTGTTGTTCTTTTAGTCAATAAGGATCATTAAAAAATCTTCTTTTTTCAGCCACAATCATTTTCTTGTTCTATTTTTCACCATTTTCACTATAATGTGTTATCATCTAAATATTGCAATACATACTTTCATAGGCCTCAGAACGCCCCTAAAAGTACTTAATTTTCATAAATTTTCCTGGGGGGCTCACAGCGTCCCCCCAGACCCCCAGCTGCGGAGGCTCGCTTTGCTTGCCTCCCATCACCTTTTCAAGAATCTCTAGACATCTTTCTCCCGGCCCCCCCTTGTGAACTTTCTGGCTACGCCCCTGGACAAAAGCATAGGCAATTGATGAGGAGGTGGAGAAACTCACTGACTCAGCCAGTTCCAGGATGCTACAACTGTTTATGAGTAAAAGAATGAGGTGCAGAAGATGAGAAAGAGTTGGACGGACTTACATAGAGAGAGAGTTACTGACTTTGGTAGATAGAGATAGAGGAGGTGCCATAAATGGTGAGAGAGAGTCTATAAAAAGGTAAGAGGTGAGATGAATACTGAAAGGAGAGGAAAGAGCATAGATAATAAGGGGAAAGAGAAGAGGAGAGGAGAGGAATTGAAGAAATGGGAAGAGAGGAGGAGGAGAGGGAATAAATACTTGATTTTTTTTTTCCCTGTTCTTGATTGTTGCAATTCTTACTGTTATTATTTTTGGTTCTGTAGTTGTTCCATCCATCGTTCTATCATCTAATCTTGCATTGCCCCATATGGACTGAAGGGGCCTGGGACTAGAGTATAAATACCGTACTTAGCCCCGGCATTTAAGACAAGGGGTACAGGGGTGGCCTGCAGTCCTAATGAACCCAGGTTCAAATTCCCGCTGGGGCAGGAAACAGTTTAAGGATTTGAATTTCACTAAAATCAGGCTTTACTGATCTACCAGAAGACCCGCCGACATGTAAAAATACCCCCACTAATACCAGTACACCAGTCCTGTATGAGACAGCCCTAGCATGTATTCGATATGGACGGTGGGTGTTAGTGCCGAAGTGGTGACATGTAGAGGTGAATGGTATGTAGGAGGACTGCTGGGCCTTGATAGCAGGCTGTGAAGCCTATGCCCAGAGTCAGACACATTTAAAAAAAAAAAAAAAGTTGCTATCTCTTGACTGTCATTATATGGACAGTGAAACCCAAACATTCCATTGTCTTATTCATTTGGAGAACCTTGACACTTACCACAGAGTGTCTTAAGGCCATATTATAAACACTAAACGCCAGTACTGTATTGCCGAATGTGAGCATCTGACATTCCCGTGTTTCGTACTATAAATAAATTTGCTGTTCACGCCAGACGTCCGTCTGCTGGTTATGGTGTAAAATAGTATTGGAATGCGACAGGAAGATGAACGCCACAAGAGACCCCCTTTCATGTAATAAACTTAAATATTCATAAATACGGTAGGCGGTTTTACAGTGAATAATTCAGGAATGAAATTTTCCTTAGCAGGCTAAAATATATGAGAAATACAAGGCTGTTCACAAAATTTTACAAGACTAAACGTTTCCGTAACAAGTACAAGTAAACAAAAACTTCCACGGTGATGACATGGCACGTAATATTGGAGTTGGGAGAATAAATTGTTCTTCCTGGTTTATTTCTGACTACCTGTGTACTTTCTCAATAGATTTTTTTAAACGGCAACTGTTTGAAAGTTTGTGTGCTAGCCAGTTCAGTGCTGTAGTTACCACGTTTGAGAGCAAGCCAGTAAGCTGCCTCTAACCAACATCCGTGTGTGACAGTCTTGCCCATGAAAAATCATGAAATTAATGATGAAGAAAAGTGTATATAAAATATTATATTACATGTCAGAAATTACACATAGAGTTGGGTAAGTGTTGGTAAATGGTTAGTTAGGTTTATTTTTCACTAGTGTTCTCTTATACAGCTGAATTAAAGAAATATATAAAAATAAAAATCTTCAGTACCAGCATGGAAGTGCAATCACTTAAGTCCTTAATTGAAAAATGTAATTCATTTTTGCACCAGAATAAATTGATAAGTTGATGTAGTTAAGATGGTTAGGTAAAGTTACCAGATATGAGTTAACTGGTTGGTTAGGATGCTGGCTCAAATATTTACCTGTTTCAATCAAGCACTCAGATTTGAGCATAGGTGTGTTGGCTTTAAAGCATAATTTGTTAGTAAATGCATATGATTTCTTGAGATTTTCAGAAATTATAAAAAAAAAAAAAAGTCCTGAGGTATCTCTCTATCCCAAGAGCTTTTCTTACTTGTAAATTGCAACAGGCCTATGGAAATGGCCTGTAACTTGCATAGATAAAACAAAAAATAGTTAATTAGACATGACAGTTATTGTAATGGGGGAGCAGGTGGATGTAGGAAAGGCATGGAATATTGGTCAAGGTGGAAGGGTTATAGAAAAGCATGAAAGGTGCAGTTAAGTAATGACTGACAAACAGGAAGTAATGAGAGAAATATTCTGTGAAAGAGACAAACATCAAGCATTTGACCAGTTTAGGAGAAAGCTAGGAAAACAGAACAGTAGCCTGAAAATGTATAAAACAAACTGTATGAAAGTACTATAGAGGTGGAATGATTTGTGGGAAGAGAGCAGTGCATATCTAGCAGACTGGTACAGAAAAATAAATACTGTACATGTAACTTAGGAAATCATTGCATACTGCTTGAAGTAAAGGTAATAAAAAATGTGAATACCAGAGTAGTATAATTACTGATCAAAATTGGAAATTTACTATTAATACCTGAAACAGGGAAGATGACAATAATGTAGAGAAAAAAACAATAGCTACATATATAGAAACTGAATGAACAATTGTTACAGTGCACGCATCTGATAACCTGTATTTTCCAATATGGTCTGTTGGTCATGGCTGGATGATAGTTGTGAAAAGAATGGAGGAGTATTAATGCATCCCTCATGTGTTGGTGCTGCAATTAATGTCACCATTCAGCCAGCTTTGTAAAGAAGTAAAGCAGTCGCCATTCTAAAAATAATGCTCCAGTAACTCTGTATTGAAATATTGCAATATCGTTTTAGGAACACATGATATACTGCTGCATGAGTAGAGGTGCTCATAATCTGGATAAACTGCTGCATAATTCATGACTGTTGAGATGGCCAGAAACATAACATGGAAATCTATGAAGTATGCAATGATACATCCACTTTGCTCATATATATTCAAATCTGGATGATCTCAATAATTATTTCATGCAAATAACTGCAAAAGGAGGATAAATCATGATTTATTATTAGCCAATACAGTACACTGGATCTTGCTGGCAAATGCATCCTCTTTATCTGTTCTACCATCATTTGTTACCAATTCTAGCACATATATACTTATTTCCCACTTGAAAATAACAGTTTAGAATGGGTTAGCGAAGTGTCTGGTATATTAAACAGAAGAAACATTCAAATTTTGAACGCTGTTGGCGCTCATGCAGTGCGTTCTAGCCCAGTCTGCCTACAGTTTGTGGCATTCAAACGCCAGAACTGGGTTTCGCCAAGACTGACGGTTCAGATTTTTAGTAGTAAGGATGGGTGCACAAGAGATGTAGTATTAAAGGTAGCCTGCGAGATAATGCTGATTTTATGTGTGCGGCATGTCTGGGAGAGCAGGTGGAGATTGTGTGTGGAAGAGTTTTCTTATTTGGGAAACATGTTATGTGCTGGAGGTGGAGCTGGAGCCTAGCTCTGTGGCTAGGGTGAGTAGTTGGAAGACGTTCAGGGAGCTGTTGCCTCTCCTGACATTGAGAGGATCTTTCCTGCATGCTAAGGGGTCTTTGTATGCAGCATGTGTTAGGAGTGTGATGCTGTATGGTAGTGAGACCTGGGCAGTAAAGGAAGAGGATATTCGTGGGCTCAAACGTACAGAAATGACAGTGATTAGGTGGATGTGCAGTGCATCCCTGCATGCAAGGCCTGGGGGGGCTGGGTTTACGATCGAAGAGTTGAGAGATAGGATGGGACTGGAGTAGTATTGGTGTTGTGATTAGAGGTAGACTGAGATGGTTTGGGCATGTGTAGAGGATGGGGGATGATAATTGGGTGCCGAAGGTGAGAAGTGTTAATATTGGGGATGGGGTTGCGAGGGGTAGACCAAGAAAGATCTGGGACGAGCCATTAAGTGTGACCTCAGGGTCAAGGGACTGAACAGGGAGGCTGCCACAGATCGAGCAGCATGGAGAGCTGCCATTAGGTGACCAAGGCCAACGCATGCAAGCATGTTGGAGCCTTCAAAAACGAAACAAAACGACTGACGCTCAGGAATGTCTGACCCTGAATGTCACTTTGGACTGCCTGGACTCTTGGTTTTTATAGTATGTCCCTTAAAGTATATGCTTCTTATTTCTTCTTATTTCATGTTTGTGCAACCCTGCCTTACACCTTTTGGTAAAAAGAAGTAAAGATGATGATGATGATGATGATTTCTCGTTTTTCTTCTCATCATTTATTCTTATTTTTTCTTATTGTTCTATCATCTTATTCTCATATCCCCATCCAGGTTGCAGAGAGGCTACTGGAACGTGAGATCCTGAGCCGAGAGGACATGATCGAACTCCTGGGTGCACGTCCCTTCAAGGAGAAGTCCACCTATGAGGAATTTGTCGAGGGCACTGGCAGCTTCGAGGAGGACACCACGCTTCCTGAGGGTCTCAAGGAATGGAACAAGAGCCGAGATGAAGAAAAGAAGCCAGTGGAACCTTCAGCTCCAGCCACCAGTTAGTGAGCATTTGGAATAGGTGCTGTCAGTTGTAAATATTGAGGACGTAAGGATTGCCCTGGAGTTTAAGCTTTGGGAGGGTTCATGCAGTTGGAGATTGCAGTTAGGTCAGTATAAATGTCCCTAATTGCAAATGAATTGAGATAGTTATATATAATTGTCTTTAATGGCAGAAGAATTGAGTCAGAAGTGGTGTGGTATTTGATTATGTAAGAAGGACACTTTGCTTCCGAAGATCCTAGGAAATGGAACAAAGTTCAGCATGAGGACAAAAAGAAGTCAACAAAACCTCAATTTACAGCCAGTAGTTAGTGTCCAAATGGATTACATGCTGGTGGTTGAAATAGTGAAAGAGTAATGTTTGACTCAGAATGAAAGTTGTAGGGATTTAAATACCCATGCAGATTACTGATGGTGAAAGGTCATGTAAGAGTCCCTACTGGAAGACGAAGCTGGCAAAACCTTCATTTAAAGCCAATAATTAGTTAATGTACAGAGTAAATGCTGGCAGTTGTAAATACAGATGTTAGGATTGCCCCTTTGTTCAGATTGCAAGAGGGTTCATACTCTTGTAGACTGAAACTTAAAAAAAGATAGTCATGAAAGAATCCATGACTGAAGAAGCTAGCAGAAACATTGACCTCAGGAAGCAGTCACTTGATGAGCAGAATAGGTATTGGTGACTGTAAATAGTGGATATGTAAGCCTGGAAGGATACTTTGTCTGACATGGATTGCAGTTTAGGTAAAGTAGAATCATTTGAAGATTCCTAATGGCAGAAGTCAGCAAAACCACCAACTCACACCAACAGCCTGATGAAGAGTAGTAAGGTCTGTTGGCTGTAAATAATGAGATGTTAGGATCGCCCCAGAACTGAAGCTGTGAGATGGTACTGCTACAGACACCTGAAAGTATTACATTCCCACTCTTAAGCTGATGGTATTTCACAGTTTTGATGTAGTAAGATTTAACATTCAGGAATGAATTTATTATGAACTGATGTTTTTGGCTGGTTGATGTATAAACGTGTGTTCTTGCTGAGAAAGTGGATGTAAAGATGTAACTATCACCAGCCTACCATTGGAAGTATGGTACTTTCACCTGTCTACAGTTATGCAGTTGAATAGTAAATTTTTTTCACCTTCAGTGCCTCTTTTCTCACTGTTGGATTCATAGATATAAAACATAGTTATCAAAGATGCAAACTGTCACCTGGATGAATGACAATATGCACCACAGACCACTTAGTAACATTCAGGCATCTATGAATCCATCCAGAAAATTGAGGCAGGAGAGGTGAGTAGAGTTTAGTTCTGCATTTAACTGTATATAATCATCGTTGAGTCATATAAAGAACCTTTTTCTGGGTGGCATAAGAGGTTTTGTAGTGCCTCTTCACAATTAATTATTTTGCTTATTACCATCCATCCATCCATCATCCAGTCCTGTGTCACCCCACGAGGAATGTAGGAGCCCATGGCTTGGCAAGTTGGTCCTAGCATTTAATTAAAATTTTCTTGTATGTTATTTGGTTTTAATATTGATTTTTCTGCATGAATACCATTCAAGAGGATAATACTACTACTGCAACTATTATCATACTACTACTACTACTACTACTATCATTATTATTACTGCTGCTACTACTATATTATAACTGCTGCAACTACTATATTATTACTACTGCTACTACTATCATTATCATTACTCGTGCTACTACTAAGAGTATAAATTGCCAAGGAAGAGGTGCTACAGAATCACCAAAACCACTCAGAATATGACCCAAAGAGTTCTTAATATTAAAAGAAATGTAGTTGAATTGAGACAGAAAATGTGTGTTACTTTATACTGAAAGAAGGATTGCCCTTTTGCCAAGATGGGTCCGTATGGTAATTGAGAATATGAGAAGGGTTGCAGTTAATGAAAATTCTCAAAGGACACTGATTTACCAGTTTGCCCCAATTGCTGTACCAATCGTGAGCATAAAGCTGTGATTTTGGAACACGTACCTCACATATAATGAGAACGGCTTTTATTAATGCAGTCTTATGGTGGTATTAGAGAAACATTGATGTACTGAGATTGGTGTGTATTAATGCAGTCTTATGTTGATATTAGAAAAACATTGATAACTTATAAGAGACTATAGTTATTGCTTGTTGTGGTGACCCTGGGTTCATCTGGACATGAACCTGGCGAATGCAGGATGAAGTTACATTTTTGCTGTAGTCCACCAGCCTCCATTTGAGGAATAGGGATGTTTGTAAAACTGGTCAGTGGAACCACTCAGCTATATCAGCGCAGCCACATGAAGGCATCCCTGTCCAGCAGAGGATGCACTACAGGGAAACATTGGTTTAAGTAGCCTTCATTTTTCAAAGTTTTGCTGTGAACCCATTAAACAACAGATGCCTTTTTCATTGTATTCCTGCCATCTCCTGACCATTTTGATTCAGCATTGGACAGACTTTTCAAACTGGAGAGGTTAGATGTAGCCTTAATAAAAACCCTTCATTTTAGAGACCTAAACTGATTAAATGGTCAGGTAGAAGCAAGAATAAACCAAAAAGAATGTCACCCAGATTCATGGGTGTAGTCTGTAGTAAATTATAGAAGAATTGCCTGTTGAAACTCCATTGGTACCTTTAGAGCTGAATTGCCTGTTTCTCCAGAATTTACAACATAGGTATATGGAAAAAGTTTTGATATTTTGGAGCATCTCTTACTTATAATAAGGGATGCCTATACTTATAATAAGGGATGCCTGTACAGTACTTTACTTTTTAAATTGAGCTTCAGAATGCGCATTTTATTATACATGTGCTTTTTCATCTTTTTTTCTCATTTTACATATATTTATTTATTTTGTTTTTTTGTGATTTTAGTGGAACCAGCTTTCATTGCTAGCCCCATTAATCCAGTGACTTGCTTATTATTTTACTCTCACCACCTCCAGATGATTTTAATCAGTTTGGGAAGCGCCTGTGTAATGGTGAAGAGAATGGAGGCTCTACCTAGCTCCCTCTAAACTGAATATAATCCTCAGAAACTATCAAGAAAAAATAGTCATATTATGAGAACTGTAAGACCGTGTAGACAGGCTTTTAATTTTTGACAATTTCTGAAGCTTGCGATGATGCCTGAACATATCTTCACTTCCTCTATTGTTGCTGATCACACCCTGCAGTGTGGGAGCGGGCTGAGCACATCTAAAAGTTGAATGTATTCGTTGAAATAATTGCAAAAACCTTAGAGCTTGGTTACACATTTGCTCTCACATTTGATATGACCAGTACTGGAAAAATGTTTTAATCAAATTTAGGGAATCAATTCATTATACTTAATATCTCTCCTATATCAAGGTCATACATAGCAATGGCCACCTTATTTATTGCTTGTTTCTATTAGTGTACAGTTGCAGACAGTAATATTGCACCACTTCATAGCCAGAGAATTACAAAACACTTACACAATACCCTGAATAGTTTGCTAAGCTTCGAAGATTACGTCATGGGGTTTCAGACATGATTGCTCTCTGCCTTATCATTTATCATAAGGAAGTGGATCAGTGTTAACCCCTTGACTCCAATTGCATTTTTTCATTTTGTTTTTGCTGCCTCTAGACCAGTTATATGAAGCTTTTTAGAGATTTATTGAACTGAGGAGTGTTAGATACAGCATTAATTAACCCCTTCAGTATGTGATGCCTTTCGTAAGTTGAATAACATCATAAGTTGGAAAGAATAGAATGAAAAGTATAGACCATTGGAGATTATGGGTTAATGTCTGCAACTGTACATCTGTAAATATGTATGAAACGTATATAAAGCTCGTGCTGGGTTTGGTTTTGTTGTATTTTTAAGTTACAAGTCTATACAGAGTCTGTTTATACATTAAAGACAGGAATTCTGATGTGGTATTTCTCTGTCATTGTAGGCATTGTGAAAGCTTGAATGATTGTATGTGTTTGTGTGTGTGTGTGTGTGTGTGTGTACATGCATGGATGCATGCATGTGAAAGAGAGTGAGATAGACTTTGGGAAGAGTTGACAGCCCATGTGGCACAGCAGTCCTCATTCATGCCATATGTCTTCGTATATCACAACCTGGGAACTAATACACATTGTCCATTTTGTATACATTGTAGAACTGACTCATTCAGCATTAGTATGATTGTACAGTATTAGTGGGTTTGTTTTTTATGATGTCAGTGAGTCACATGGAAGATGAAATTTAATCTCGAAACTTCCCTGCCCCAGCCTAGAATTGAACTCACATTTCTTTTCAGACAGATCACTTCTCTAACCACTTGAACACCACCCGCTTACTGACATCCTTGTTCCAGCATCCTCTGTACAAGTTACCCTGTACTTTTCACCCTTCCATCCTTACCCTCTATGCACAGTCCTCTCGTACCTCCCTCACCATTGAAATTTCATGTCACCGTGTCTGCTTTATCCACCTACCTGCCTCAACTGAAATGCACACCTCCACCTTTCCCACATGCACCTTGTCACAGGTGCTGCTGAGGGGACTCATCACATGGTATTTCCAATATAAGGCCCACAGCCCCCTTCTAACCCCGCAAAAGAAAATGACTTACAAGAGAAAGGCAACTTCAGCCTGCAGTCCACCAGAATCGTGTCCAGATGAGCTGTTGGCACACCACCCCCCTCTCAATGATCTTTCTTGCCAAAACTCTGTCTGTCCTGCATCACTGGGGTGCTTTCATAGTTTAGTAACTAGATAGCTCCACTGTAAAGAACCCTGTTTATTTATTTATTTATTTATTTTTTCAAAGAAATTATTGCATAATGAGGCACAGTAGTGTTATGTAAGTACTGCACATCTGCACAGACCCCATCAGACCCCACCTCTGGAATTTGGCCATAATGAAGTCCACCAAAACTGCAATGGAGCTGCAAGTAGTGCCCATCACATAAACCAGGGCCAAAAGCTAAAACCTGAAATTACCCAAGATGGAGACGAGAACCATGAGGACACCAACAAATGGAGGACTCACTGGGGTTGACTTCTTCCACCAATACAACCAGACCTAAGGACCAGAAGGCCATAGCAATCATACTCTTTAATACCAGTTTGGGATGGTGGTCGGTGTGGTTGCCCATCATCCACTCACTGGATGTACGAGTAGTGCAAGCTACTTCTTCATATCTCTTCTTTTACTGTGTCTGTCTTCCTCTCTTCCTATTTCTCCCTTTGTTCCTGTCACTTTGATGCTGTTCTCTCCAGTTATGGTGGCTTTACACCGAGTGGCAAGTCAAATGGTTTCTTGTAAGTCAGAAAACCATTTACAACACTGGTAGTAGCCCATACAACTGGCTGTTGTGGACCGGGCTGTGGTTTCTCTCAACTGGAAGGAAAGAGACAATTGCAGCATCCACCCAGGAATCAAACCACGCCAATCCTTTCGCCTCACTGTTGCGAGACGCTGTCAGCCACATGGGAACATCCGTCCATTGCACTGGATGGCCCCACAGGGCAGTTGCTTACATGCAGTTGATGGGTCTACTTGATCAGACAGACTGGGGTGGTACAACAACAGCAACAACAACATCCAGTTTTGGAGTTGCGGTATATGGCTGGAGCATGTGTACAGTTTAGGGAAGATGGATGCCCCTGCCCAGGTCACCCTTGAGCAAGGTGTAGCACCCATTAGCCTGCCAAAATGGCAGTAAGTACTACCATGAGAATGACATGGGGTCATGGCCCAGTAGCTAGCCTTGTACACAATTCCCAGGTAGGGAACTCAACCACAAACAGTCAAAGGCTGGGCTTAAACTAGAACTCGTACATATCTCCTATAAACAGCTTGCCTCTTGGAGGCTATGCCTCCAATTTTCCTACACCTAATTTTGTGGATGGAGCCTGTTCTGCCCTTGGCGAGATGCTGTCTGTCACAAGAAGGCAGCTGTTTGCGTGGTATCTATGGTTCTGCTCACCCAGACAACAACAACAACAGCACCAAGTCAGAGTTCATGAATCAATATAAAAGAATGGTTAACAATGTTTTGGTATCTAGTCACCTGAGGAAATAAAAGTCCATCTGATAATAAGTCCATCTATCTATAGCCAGCCGCCCTAATTTAGGAAGGGCTGTCCGTTAACACACTGCCTGCTCATCATCCTGTCCTCTGCCATCAAGCAGCCCTTCCCTGATCCTATGCCACTCCCATTTATACTAGATACTGTATAGTATCTTTCCACCCCATCTGTCTACCTAATTGTCAGTCTCCCTCTCCTCTGTCCATCTCATTTCACTTTAATCCACATACCTCTCCACCCCAAACTTCCACTTAATCCTCGACGGACTGTCTTCACCTCATACCACCCTCTTTCAAGTACCTCTCCACCCCATGCCTCAGTTTCATTCATGGTTTTCCTCTTCCCTCTCTTTCTCCCGCCTCACTCAGATACACTCTCCTTTCAATTTCTCACTCCCCATTCACTTCACGTGGCCAGACCATCTCAGGGTACTTCTCTAAACATGTTCCAATGCATTATGGCTGGTAATACACAAAAGAAAAGAAATGTTACGGAAAGGTACAGGTAGAGGGAAAAGGTAATAAGATCTAACTAAGATGCTGCAAAGAACTTCCAATCAATATTCAAACCTTTTTCTATAAGGCATTTGTTCTCACAACGAAGATCCCTAGACCCTTTTCAGCTAGGTTGATGGCCAAGTGTCGGCAGACTGGAAGGTGAATTTAACTAGGAACCAAGGAGACTCCTACCTCATAGATAAAGCTCATCAAATTACATGCATCCACAATGTAACCAAGCTGTGGGAGTGGCCTAGTTCTGCCAGATGAAAACAAACCAATCATAGTGGTGAGTATAATCATCTGGCATCAGGGTAAAATGCTGTAGATAACTTTGTTCTCCGGAATCTTACCCTCTTAATCCAGTGACGTTTATTATTGTTATTATTATTATTATTATTATTATTATTATTATTATTATTATTATTATTATTTTGCTACCTGTTATGCTGCGTGTTCAAGGTTCAACTTCTTGTCCCTTGATCACAAGCGACTCTCCTAGGGTTCTCTTCAAGACCAGGTCTAGTGCATACAGCTAAAGGAACAGGGCACAAAAACTAGGCTGACCCAACCTTACACGTGTATTAGCTTAGTTACAACATGGACAAGGCACTGATACAATGTTTCACAATACACTATTTAGGTACAAAGCACAGGTCAGACTAGAGGACTTGGGACTGGGTGACTGGGCTGTCTGGGCTGCTTACAGGTGGTGGCCAGGTGTGGGGGGAGTCCCGGGTCAGTCGTCCTCCTGTAGTAGACACAGGACTCTAATCAGGGGCCGGATCATCTGGGTTGGACTGCTGGGCGGCATAGAGGGAGGCCCCTACCTGTCAGGGCCTCACCTCGTCATGGAGTTTGGTTCTCAGGGCTCGGGCCTAATAGGGCAATTAGGCGCTCTTTCCAGCGCCTACTCCGGGAAGCGGAATTCCAGCCGATGGGTCTAGGGAGGTCATGCCCCAGGGTCCTGGGGACACCCCTGGGAAACTGGTGGTTTCGGCATTCCTTAGGTGGGGATGTTGTCAGTGGTGGTCTGTGGCGGCCCTTCCGTCAGGAGTCCGCTAGTCGGGGAGATCATCGAGGCGCCGGATGCAGAGTGTTGGTCCCCGGGCTATCCTCAGGGCCTCTCCAGAATTCCTCCAGCTGCAGCTATTCCTGGGGTTCACCTCTGTGGGAAGAGAAAGAAAGTCCTGCTTGGCCACAGGAGTGGTGGTGGGCTGAGCCAGGGATGTCCTCCTCAGGGAATGCCCTAGGGGTAGAAGATAGGGAGTGGATGGTGGCCTGCTCTGCCCTCCCCGCGTGGACAGTGGATAATACGACAGTTCCTCTAGTCCCAAGGACTGCTGGAGGTGAATGGACGGTGGCCTGTTCACCTTGCCCGACACGGTCTGTGGCCTGTGTCGTGGTCCTGCTCCCTGAGGAGGGGGTGGCTGGAGGATGGACGGTGGCTGATCCTCCCTTCCCGGTATGGACGGTGGCCTGTACAGCTGTGCTGCCGCAGGTAACAGCTGAGGAGAGGATGGTGGCCTGCTCTGCCTCGTACCCGACATGGACGGTGGCCTGTGTCACAGTGCTGTTCCTGTATATACCTGTAGGTGAGGAGCAGATGGTTGTCTGCTCTGCCTCATACCCGACATGGACAGTGGCCTGCGTTGCAGCGCTGCCCCTAGAGGTGACTGCAGGTGAGGAGCGGACGGTGGCCTGCTCAGCCTCTTGCCCGACATGGACGGTGGCTTGTGTCGCAGTCCTGCAGGGGATAACAGCTGAGGAGTGGATGGTGGCCTGCTCTGCCTCGTACCCAACACGGACGGTGGCCCGTGCCGCAGTGCTGCCTGGGACTAGGGAGGTAGTCCCATCCTGAACCTAGCGAGGGCTGTCTCGGCTGGAGTGTAGGGGACTGGAACTGCAGTCTTGGCGGGTTGTGGGTTGAGGGCAAGAGGGATGTAAGGCAGTCAGGGACGTGAGCCCATCTTTACCTGAGCCTTTACACTCTCTACCTGCCTCTCTGTGGTCTCCCCCTAGGGTGGGTGTTGCGACACCTGCCTCCCTGTGGCTTCCTCTTAGGGTAGGGGTTGCAGCATCTCTCCCTGGTTCTCCCGTCGGGGTGGGCATTTCACTACCTTCAGATATTTTCATTTACCATAAGAGAAACTAACCAGACAAGTTTGCTTATAGTCTTTTTTGATCACTTTGCTACTGTGGGACTCCCTTAGGCTGCACAAGATCATCTGGTAGCAGCAACAATAAAATGCAAAAGACATCACTATTATGAATAGGTTAATGATGAAATTTAGAAAAAAAAAAAATTCGCCATTTTGAATAGTTTAGTTGTTAACCCGTCCCATCCCGACCCGACCGATTTCCAACCTCCAATACCCCTCAGTCCCGAGCATTTTCGGAAAAAATTGGGGGGGGGCTCAAACCTTCGCTTTTGGTGAGAAACATCGAAAATTCATAGAAAAATCGCCTTCCTGAGGCTATAAATGGTGCTACAGGTGATGAGTCAGCCTTACGTTTCCCCTCTTTCTCAGGGTACCTGGCTAAAGAAAATGAACTATGGAAGGGTTAACTAATTCAAGCCACTTTAAATTACGTATTTATTTGGTACGAATTTATGTGTAGTACAAGACTATATTGGTTTTCACACATTTATATAGGCAATAGAAGTATTGTTCAGTCACTAAACACATCCACATATGACACCTTCCTTTACGACATTACCACCTCATCACTTCTGTTTGTATCTTGTTCTAGTTTCTTTATTTCTTTGTCCTCCACCTCAGGAATCACTTTCACTGTGAATTTCGTCATTGGAGAGACCATGGGGCAACATGTCTTTACTGGCCAGGTCACTGCTAACAGGTGAATTGCCGAGTGTGGAGGGGAGGGGGGGTCAGGTGGGGCCAGGCAGTATCCCCACTTGACAGCAGATAGAGGAAGGTCTCCCACATATGCCTACCAAAAATCACCCATGAAACTTGAAAAGTGTGCAGATTATGACCATTGCAATTGCGCGACGTACCCGTACATCGATGGGTGTAGCTGTGACAAAACGTTGCGACGTACTCATAAGTCGATGGGATGCCTTGGTTTAAATCATTTCGCAGTCCCCAGATTTGCATCCATAACACTCTTGTGGGCGTGATATGTCCTGATCCCACTGACAGATTTCCATCAAACTCTTGTCAGTGATGCAGTAGGAAGAGATGATGAACTGATAAGGTCAACTAGGTCAAGAAGTCAAAGGTCTAGGTCGTGAGGTCAACTTAGTTTATCCTTGTGGTCACAATATCTCTTGAACCTCGACGGATTTCAACAAAACTTTTGTCAGTAATGCGATATGAAGGGACGAGGAACTGGTTAGGTCAGCAATGTCAAAGGGTCAAAGGTAAAGGTCGTATGGGGTCGACTTAGTTTATCTGTAGTCTTATTTCAACCCACAATGAACCCTATCATGGAGGCTGTATGGGGAGTCCATGCGAAAGGATTGGCGGCGGCAAACCAAGCGATGTTTCATTGCAAATATGTAAATGTTTTGCATCTGTTTATATAAGTTTTCTTAACTAGTACCAACAGTTGATGTATCTAGATTAGTTCCTGACTCCACAGGTTCTTTTTCATAAATTGATGTCCCCTACATTAATACATGTTGCCTCTACTGACAATCAGCAGGTGATGAGCGAAAGTGTGTAATGTGGAGAGGCATTACAAATTTGCAGTCGATGGTGTTCTGTTGGTCGAGGTATTTTACCCATAAGTATATGCAATGTGAAAGGTTAGGTTTAGCTACTTGTGTCTTTAGGAGTTATTATAGGTAAGCCTTTATTTTTTCTTTTCTTTTTTTGAAGCTTTAGCAGTGTTTGGATATTAGCTTAGGAATTTTCTATTTTTCCTATACTTGGCTCTTCAAATATAAATGTTTTATATGTCGATAGAACTGTCTTGAGTTTATCTTTTGAGGAATAATATTATTTTGAGTAATTATCGCATGTGGCGTAAGCAAATGCATTTCATTGCCTGCATTCAAAATAATTTTTGCTTCATAATTCCTCAAAAGTCGTTGAACACAAAAAAATGATTACGTTACTTTTAACACTTGGTAATGTACAGTACAGTGTTGTTTCTTTTTATTATTTAATAGCTATACACAATCTATCTATCTATCTATCTATCTATATACCTAGGCTGCTTCCCCCAAGAGAAGGGAGGTATCCGAGACAGGTCAACACACCACCAATTTACTCATCCACTCATACACATTCATTCGCATCTTAGCCCTAAAGGGGAGAAGGGACGGATCCTCACCGCACCACACCGCACGAGGGTCAACTACGCAGTGCAGTCAGTGACATTCGCAGCAGGGCCCGACAGCAAAGCTGGTTTGCCCCTGCCACATCATAACGGATCCAGCCCCTTACCCGCACCTGACCT
>JAGKTI010007041.1:4393-34302 GCA_018397915.1 Birgus latro
CTGGGGTTGAGGGAGAGTTTGACAGGAGGGAAAACTGAGTGAAGATGGAATATGAGTAAAAGTGGCAAATGATAAATTTAAATCACGCTGAGGTGAGTGAATGAACCGAAATGGGTGATGGTGAAGGAGTGTATCCAATAATGAGAAAGCGTTTTAGGTGTGGGTTGAGTTAAGGAGTGTGAGAGAGAAGCAAGGTGAGATCGTGACGAAATTAAAGAAAGTGAATGAGTGAAAATTACAGGTAGTTTTGTTTGGCGTGTGAGTGAGTGAAGGGGATCCGAGTGAGGACGGTCCATATTATCACTGGGTGGACCAGGGCCATGAGAAAAATGGTTCATCCTCTCGTAATGTCTCCCTCAGTCCCTGATCTCTCTCTCTCTCTCTCTCTCTCTCTCTCTCTGCTCTCTCTCTCTCTGTAATCTACTTGACCTGTTATTACCGAACTCAGAGAGATTTTTTTATCGAACAGTCATCTACCATATTAAAAAATACTTTAGTAGTGAAATGAAGGAGTGATAGAGCTGATGCAGCTTACTCTTATACATTATACCCAAAATTCATCTAGCTGTAATTTGAAGGTCATTTACAGTAATTAGCTCCAGCCTGTAAATGAGTCCCGTGGCAAATTATCAGTTGGACTAACTTATTGTCCACTAGCACAGTCCTAGAGCACAAACACGAAACTCTACTATGCAATAAATTTCCTGAAAACGCTAGTGCCAAATATACAGTACTCCTGGGTTACTTTAATATAACAGTTTTTAATTTCAGAGAAGCACTATCCTCACAGACGTGCTTTTTAACCTGGGAGAACCCCTATCCTCACAGACGTCCCCATTGATATGCATGAAAATTCACTGCATGAGCTTGCACACATTCAACACCTGGAGCTCTAGATCATGCCTTGGCCATGTAAGATAATTTGCTATATTATTATTATTCTTTACAGAAGATGAACAGAGGAAGGGAAAACAAATTAAATAAAAAAGTAATCCATACACCAGATGATAGGTGTCCTCCAATCATTAAAGGAAAAAAAAAAACTGTAATAGTTGGACTTACTCTGTTGTAGGCAACTGTGCGAGAAGAATTTAGTACTAATGATCATTACATAGTCACCTAAAATTCGGTGAAACCAATATTAAAACCAATTACATGAAGATGCATAAAATGAGGGCCGATTAAAAACAAAGAAAAGGACAGTTGTAGATGCTGGTGATTGGCGTCCCACTGATTATACCTTTGAAACCAATGATTCAAAACAATCATTCTCAACACAGCTATCAAACTATGAGCTCCAATGTTCAACAGAGGACCTAAAAAATAAAAATATAATTTCAGCTAGCACCCCCCCCCCCGAGAAAAGTGTACAGAAATGATAATGCCACAAGGAATTAAACTGATAAAAGTTAATTTTTGTCAAATAGCAAACCTAAAATCAAATAAATAAATAAATACGATAAAGAAAGCCATCCCACACAAATTCTCATAAGTTTAACAAAATCCCAAGAATTTTACAGTTACATAAACAATAAACCTATAAAAGCAATGAAAATAGGTTCATTAGTTTATAAAGCGTGAAGAGCTACAGACGATGAACTTAGGCTAACCTCATGAACATTTATTTCCTCTGTGTTTACATTAAAAACTACCAAAATATTTCCTGTGGCTCGCTATTTTTCCCTTACAAAAAAATACAACACACTCGTACTCATAGTAATGCTAATCAGTGAGCAAGAAGTACAGCTGCAGTCATTAACCATAGGGAGGACAAAGACACTCTTAGTCAGGGTGACATATCTTTACAAGTATTCATGAAAGTAGAGAACTGAATTCCATAGTATGCAGTTTAAGTTTTCAACATAATGTCTTTATGGATTGGTAAGGGGTCAGAGGAAACTGAGATAATCAGAAAAGGTATCAAAATCACAACCAGGAATTTACCATCCAATCAGGTAAAGTCTGAGCTTTCTAAATTAATGGAAATTATCATCAGAGACAATTAGTCAGACACTTAATACAATTACTGGTATCAAAGATTCATAAAATGGTTTTGACCTTCATTCCTGTCACCAAGTTTTGTCAGATTCAGATTATGATTGTTTTAGTTACTTTCTTCACATATTGACACTCACAGGTTAAGTTTTGACATTACACTGCGACATTGACCTTTGACTCTCTTCGTTGTTGCCTAACATTTGACCCTTCAACCAAGTTTGGACTAAATCAGATCAAAGCAGTTTTAATATGACCTTGACCTTTGACCCAGTAAAAAAAAAAATCAGTATCATTGTTGACTCTCAACCCTCACATCCTTCTTCATAATCGAATCAAAACTCTGAGAAAACGTTAACATTAAGCGTGGTCTTTTAGTCACATAGTTACTTACATACGTATATGCCATATGCATCCAGTGACATTGTACCATGTTGAAGAACCTATCAAATTTTAAGAAGATACTGAGAAGCCAGGAGGACGAAAATTACTATTTTGAGAAATATACCACAGGAAGCCTTACAATAGATAAATGAGTTTACCTTAGTTAATTATACTTGAGGACTATTAAGCCAATTACATAAAACATTCATAAGGCTTAATAATATGGCAATAAATAAATACCTCATGAAACTGTTGGCAAACGTTTCCATTCACATGAGGCTAGTATTTTCATTCTCAACAGAACTGCAAACATATAGAGCAAATTATTCCCTCGTGCGGTATGCTATGATACTCAGTTAACATACAACAGTATCTTTTATAAATATTTGGCTTCTAGTTCCCAGTTAAACATGTGCACAGTTCGCTTCTGAGTAATACATTTCAGATTTAATTTTGTTTCCTACAGTACAAATGAGTACAAAGGGCTACAAAAGAGGTACAGAGGAAAGTAAAGAACCCTGTCGGTCCTTTCAAGGCTGTTCATTAGGGTGCTTGTAAAAACTGAATATGAAAAGTATGGGTATCAGAACCCTTCATATCATAAGTTTCCTGGGGAAGAATCACGTGGATTATTTCATATCGTCAAACATTCATAGGCTGTGCAAAGGCCATGAAGTTTTCCCTTTTTGCTCACATCAGCCTCACACGTAGAATAGTTGGTGTAGTCTATTTGAGTGAAAATACCAGTCAAATTACAATCTTATGATTATAAAATACAGTGTATACAAGTTACAAGCAATATATTCAACAAATTAAAACTTGTTATACAATCAGGTGTCCTCATCATTCAAAAAGACAGATAGAGTTCCTTTCAGCACAGCAGGTTCGAGAACTTTTTTCCAACAGTTCCTTGTTGTTGTTGATAGGTTACTGTCAAATGTTGTTTAGACTGCAGTATTTATCTCTATCTATCTATTGCCAGACACCATAATCCCATAAGGGGTGGCCATTTGACTGTGAGTTATTTATTTTACGGGGAGGGGCACTAACCCTCCACCAACCCACCCGTTGACACGCAGGGAGCACGCATGGTTTGGTTATATGGTCACCACCCAGCGTTGTAGATGGTTTCTTGGCTTACAGGAAACCATTTGGCTCGTCACTCAATGTAAAGTATTTAAGAACTAACGAATTCCACTGACCCATGTTTTTCTTGTTCTCAGGTGATGAATATTAGTGATGCCGTCTAGTACAAGATCAAAGAAATCAGTATGGCTTGTAGATTCATGTAGTGTCTCTCCCAGGACAGAAATTACTCTTGAGGGGTTATGTTTTGAAGTATTTATTCCAACTGCTCAAGGAAGAAAAGAAATCCCTGGTTGAGAGTGTGTCTGCGACATCTGAAGCCATCACTGAAATTTGGGTGAGGGAAGGTCTACCGATGAAACATCTTCGCATCAAAAAGCACGTTAAGAAACTGCACGACGAATGGCAGTGTTCGAAGATGAGCATTTCGTGGAAACTGCAGACGAATATGGAAAACCAGGCAGTGTTTAAGTCTGGCGTGAACAATCTTTTTGACATCACTCATCAAGATGCCTTAACTTTTATGAAAGTTCAGGAAAGACTTCATGCGTGCTCAGAGAGAGGAATGTCAAAGAGGCAAAAGCATCAGTGTTGACAAGAACACATCCAAGAAGGTTGAGAAGGCTCACGAAAGATGTGCACAAGAACTGAAGAAAAAGGTGGAGCAGTGTCCATGGACCAGTACTCTTAAACTTCTAGTGAACAAAGCAAACTTGATCGCCCAATTTCTGGCTTGTGAGACTTCTGTCTATTCATCGCCCAATATTACATCCTTCCGAGGTTTTCAGCAAGACGAGCAGCAAGTGCTCCACAATGTGGCCTTTCCCTCCTGCAAGAGCTTCAGTAAACCAACATCGCCCGGTACACGTGCTTTAGTAGGCACCTCTGGTATCTTAGTGAGGTGAACATGGGCCTGTCGCTATTTGATCCTGCAGTTGACGATGATGAGAAACGAAAAATGATGAAGCATATGAAGTCTGCTGAAGGGTCAATAGATCCTCCCCGACAAGTTTCAGTACCAAATCCACAAGGAAAGTCACTGGTAGACTTCTGCTCTTCCATTCCGCACAAGTTGTTCGCTCTTTTTGACCTTCTGATTGAGTTCCTGCAAGAGGATCCATTAACCTGGGAAAAGAACACAAGTTTTTGTTCACCAAAGGCCAGGGTGGAATCTCTGAACGTAGAGAACAACGTTTCAGAAAAAATGGTGTAGCATTGATTCAAACCGTCTAGAAGGCTGGCTGAACTTGGAATGAAGAGCAGATCAATTTCGTGCTTCAAATTGTCGAGAAACATTGAAAAGGTTTACTGACAGCCTCCAAAGGTAGTTTAAAGTCAAAATGAACAGTGGTGTACTGTATCGTGTTGCTATTTCGTTGTTTATCTAGAACTACTGGTCACGTCAATATATTGTTCTTAATGCACTACAGACTGTCGGAAATTCTGTTTGGGGGGAATTCTTCTACCAAACACCAAAATGTTAAAATTAAATAATAGGAGTCTTTTGGAATGAGTTGGGCAAAAGTAACATCCTAACTCACCTATTGTTATCTCCCTATATCCTGGAAAGTTCCCCTCGATTTGGCCACACTTAAAGGATACTTAACTAGATAAGTCAGAATGACAGATATATAATGACGGGCATGCATTCTTGGCTGGGTTGTATGGGTCTGTCCAAGCGTCCTGGTGCCGTCTATCTACAGTGTACTACCGTCAGTTAGCTTGCTTGAAAAGAGACAGAATGAAAATGGCGTATCTTCTCCTTCAATTAGATTAAGAGCTGCCAAATATTATGTAACTGCCAATTACTTTAATACAATGAATTATGTCATGAAATTTGCAAGGAAGGTCAAACTTAAATAAGATTTCTTAGTTTTAAATAAAAACTCAATCGAATATTCATTTTTTCTACGGTAAGACATTTAACCCATCCCTCCCACATGTGATGAAGTGACGGCCCGGGGAAGTGCGGATGGCTGCATGATCTAGTGTTTCATGGCATTGTTTGAATATTCCATGGTTTATATCCACCACACACAGCCACTGGCAACCCTCCTGCATGCATCTGAGTCACGCTTCAGTTACCTGTGAGCCTCCTTAATGGATAGACATGTCAGAGGGAAAATGAGATTATACTTTATATAATAAATAAATATGACACCAGATGTCACGAGGGAATGGGAATATGTCTGTGGACAAATAGAAATAACTATCGAGTCGATTATCACGAGAGAATCAACTCGTGAAATCAAGTGGCGATTTCACTTTTATGCTGGCTTACTTCGCCAATTCTCTAGAGTCGAGAATATATAAACTTTCTCAACAGTACACAGTAGAGACTAAACGCTCAAGAAGGTTGTATTACTGTACTGTTGGCCTCTGAGAAAGTTAGTTCACCCCTTAACATTCATAGATTATTAATAATAGTAATAAATATAATAAGCAGGATCTTGGCTGAGCCAAACTCCTAGCTGGCACAACGGATTTAAGGATTAATACCAATAGCTGGCCTAAATACCAGTCGTGATTAATATAAGGAGTTGTGCTAACTTGGAGTAGCAAAAGTGTACTAAATATGTGGAGAAATCAAACACGACTGTTACATTTAACAAGGCTTAAGAAAACGAACTGTAAATTTATTAATTACATGAAAATAAATTTACGTTACATGAATCTATTCAGAATCAAAGAAAGGGAAATGCACTCACTCAAGCACTCAAACAAATAGCTAAATAAATCACTGAGCTAAATATCCAAAAACCTTAAGCCTAGGAAAAGCAAAAGAAATACTTAATCAGTAGAGATGAGACCGTCGCTGCTATAGTCGATCACCAGGTTGGTGGAAGATTCGGGAAAACGCCGATACTGCAGGATATTCCGAGATCACTAGAAGAAATATATCCGCGTTGGGTATCGCACTCTGCGCTCTGTGACTATCCATTGACGACTGACTTGTGTTCGAGTGTCGAAAACAAAGGTGTGTGAAAGAGGCGTGGCCAACTAACGGCGAGAGAGGCAAGTGCAAAGAAACGTCAATTCAGAAATTATCGCTCAGAGGAATGCACTGTCTGTACATAAAGACAGTCACTCGGGACAGAATGACGAAAGTTTTGACAACTTGATGCAAATATAAGTACAGAAGCGGACGGTTAAGAGAATGAGCGAAGTTCTATGGATTTCAGAATTGTTCAATCGTTCCCGCAAAATCAGTCAACGTCACGATTTACGATACACAATTTCACGATGTAGGAAATTCGTGACAAGACATACACTAAAAGTTTTCTCTGTGTCTGGATCCTCCGCTGAGTGCTCGCAGCCGCCTATTTCAACACCAATGAAGTCCAAAGGCAAGAAAAGAAAACACCTCAGTGATATAACGATGGGGAGAGAACTCGAAGTGACATTATTGTCAATTGTGAGTGGAGAAAATGACTTCATCTGAGGAAAGTGACCACCATGATGTCGATATTTATGCATCGGATGAGGAGAGTGGATCACGTGAGTCCTCCATTATGCACCCATCGTTTCCCCCCTGTATATTCATCTGCTATTTCCGATGATGGGAAAAGTTCAGAAGGTATTGACGATCCTGCAGAGTGGGATATTGGCTCAGATGGAGAAAGGGAGAAGGTGGAGGAGGGAGGGAGGAGGAATAGTGTAGTAGGGCAAGCCTCGCACAGCTCGCCATATTTTAATGTAAATAATGGATGCAGAAAGTTTGTTTCATGATGAAATCATTGCCATATTGTTTGTTGAAAGTTTTTTTGTGTGTACATATTTGTTATGATAAAACAGAACAAATCACAGGAAAAGATTTCTGTTTTAGTGGAAAATAGAGTGGAGTAGACAAAGGGAGGAGGTGAAAGAGGGAAGGAGGAGGAAGTTTGGTAGGGGAAGCGTCGCACAGCACTCTGTAAGTTTATGTAAATAATGGAAGCAGAAAGATTGCTTCACAATGAAATCAGTGCCTTATTTTTTATTGAAAGTTTTTGTATATACATATTTGTTATGATGGAAAAGTATAAATCACAGGCGAAAAAAATATAGCAGATTGTGGATAGGACGTGGATAACTACAGCACTTTGTTCACAGTATTATAATTTAGGTATATATAGTAGTAGTAGTAGTAGTAGTAGTATTAGTAGTAGGAGGAGGAGGAGTGGTAGTAGTAGTAGTAGTGGTAGTAGTCATAGTATTATTTGTAGTAATACCCAGACTTCTAGTGGCACAGATTCTAGCACCAGAATCGAGTGAGAATGCAAGCCAAACATACATCTCCGTGTGTGTGTGTGTGTGTGTGTGTGTGTGTGTGTGTGTGTGGTGTGGTGCGCTGGTGGAAGCATGGTAGAGCTGTAGTGAGGCGAAAAGGCGCTTGGTGGACTGAACCAGCCTGCCTCAAGGTCGTTGCTATAGTAACTGCACTCACAACCTATCTCACGCCATACTTTCGGAAAATCTACATGGAAATGGTTCTTGTGGTGAACTGTGGTCGTCTTGGGTGTTTTAATTGTTGAGGGGTAGCATAAGCCTTAGTTGTGCCACCACACCTCAGACATGCACACAGACACAGGCAAAAGAATAACAGAAGTTGCCCCCTTTCCCCACTCACTTTCTCTGGCTACACACACACCTCATCGACAATCTGAGGCAATCAGTTTGAAGTAGAAGGATTGGTGAGTGTTATGCCACTTAGTTTTGTTTATTTTTGGTTAAGTATTGCCTGAGATATGAAGGTTTAAAAGAGGGTGATTTTCTCTGAAATGCCCGGCTGGGATCGTTCGTTCGTTCGTTCGTTTTAAGATTCCCTGCACCTATAGTGTAGGCCGGGCCATACATTAGCCCGGGCAGTGAAGATGCTGTTTTTTCATGTTCAGTTCTGTTGACGATATAATACATGATGGCTGTGTCGTCAGGATGAGTGTCAATGATTTCAAGGCATCGTATGTGTTCTTCTTGGAAAGGCAGTGGCACGGAGAGTCTTAGTAGGGCGTGGAGTGCATCAGAGAAGTTCTCCCAGTAACAGTCTCGTTGATCGAAGATCTTGTCGTAAGACAACGAGTCTAGACGTTGCTTGATGGTGGGATGGAGAGATAGCATGATGTCTCTGGTGCGGGCTCTGGCTTGATCCCGAGGGCTCGCGTTCGTGGAGGTGGAGGGAGCAGGTAGGTCGAGGGCCGAGTTGTCAGGCTGGGCAAGCTGATCCGCCTTCCTCTTGATCTTCCCCTTCTTCTCCTTCCTCATGACGGTCTCATTTGGTGGCATTGGGGAAGAAGTGCCTGTCTCCGTGGTGTTGTCTTGATCATCGTCATCCACGGCAGGAGGATCTTGGATGTCTCAAGGGTCTCCATTCCCTCCTCTTCTGCCGGTGGTGATACGTGATCCAGTGCAAGGTCCAAGTTCGAAGCCGGGCCGTCAGGTGTAGTGGCAGTCCCTTTGTTGAGAGGCGCATATAACTGCAGCCGTTTCCGCGGTGTTGTGCGGGGTTGGGTTGGCTGCTGTGGCCGGGGCTGACGCTTCTGACGAGTGGCGGGACGGACATCGCGGGCGAAGCTTTTAGGGATGACAAGGCGTGGCAGCCCATTTTCCTCGAAGATTTGAGGGAGGAGAATGCGCATAGCTGCCCTGTCATACCAGAGAAGGCCCTCGCCGTCGCGATGCACATCGCAACGATGGTGTCCATCTCTCCAGAGCACCCAGGACCCTGAGACCGGCGTCTCCGGGCCGTGGGACGTTTCCATGCATAGGCAGAGCCCTGCACAGCAACACCCCCCGGCCCGGAGACATCCATGGCCACATGACCCTTAGGAGACTGTAAGAAACTGAACTCCACCGTCTCACCATCGCCAAGAGAGCGCTGGCGGTGCTGTTTGTTGGGTGCAATGATCATACGGCCAGGGACGAAAACATCAGCACCAGTGTCCTGGCGCATGATGAAACCGTACCCAGCCTTCACATTGAACCAACGAACAGTGCCTCTGATCTTCTGGGCTCCCGGCGGCTCGAATCTGCTGCCATTTGCCCCCCCTCAACGGGTCGTAGGCGTTAGCAGATGTTGTGACCATAAAGTCTAAGGGACCAGCTAGCCGAGTTTCACTAGCTCTCAGTGATGTTTTCCCCACGGCTGCTGAAACGGAACAGCCGGCTGGGGGAGGGGTCGGCGGAAATATATGCCGGATGCGATGGGTTAAGGTTTTCTTCCATTTTCCACATCATCATACCATGCATGCACCATCAGGTACATGGAATATTCGCGTCGTTATAGGTATTTATACAGTACATGTATTTACATTATAGTTGTGTATAAAAGGTTAAATGCATCAGCATTTACCCCTCCGTGGCTGCAGGTCCAGAATTTTAGGTGCGCCCCTGGCCGACGGCGGGGTCATTTTCTGAAGTTTCGAAAATATATATTTTTTCCCTTGCCATACTGAAGAGGAAGTTCCGATGCACCTGGCTGTTCAGCTTCCTAGACCCCTCCTGTGGCGTGCAATCGAACGCAGAAGTTGCATAAATTTAGGCAGCTGATACTCGTGACACGTAGGTATTGCAGTGACGCAACATCGCACTTTTTTTTTTTTGCCACAAAAACATTGTCGGTGGTGCTGAAAAGGTGTGAAATAGCTAGGTATGCATATTTTGAAGTTTTTCAGTGCACAGTATGCGAGGCTTGAAGTTAAAAAATTATATTATGAATTTATTTTGCATTTTTCTGTGTTTATTGTGTTTATGGTACTATAGACTTATTTTTGTAGTCTGCGTTGTGGAGTTTGTTGGAAAGGGAGGCCAGAGTTTCTGTTTTCAGACCTAAATGAGATAAACGTCATCCCTTGTCTGTACAGGCTGGACAGTGAGGGTCGAAATGCGAGACGACCTGCCATTCGCATCTCGCATAACTCGCATAAGCTGCTTAACAGGAAGGGAAGGGAGGCCTTTCCACTCACAAAGCATCAGGTGAACAGGAAGAACTTTTCTGTTATGCTTGTGAAAAACAAAGACTATGTCAACTGATTCAAAACGCTACAACAAACCTGAGCAAATAGGTAGATACCAAACATAATTTTTTTTTTCATATCTTTTTTGTTTATGACTGTGTTTACTTACATTCCTAAACAGGTGGGTGTGTATGTCTCGGACGAGAGGAGAAAGATTATATTTTCTGTCTGGGTTGAGATCATGGGTGTAACTGTGTGTTTAGGCATGGCCAAGAGCGAAAAAATCATACACCCATTCATCACAGCAATAGGTGGTGAACTGACGAGGTGTGTGAGCGTGAAGTGAAGGTCAGTCTCATGTTCAAGATGTTCGTTCACTTCCGAAAAGTTTTCACAGTTTCCTACAAGTTACACTGCATTTAATGATCCAAACCAGAACAACAAACCTGAGCAAATAGGTAAAGATACCAAGACAAAAATGTATTGTTCTCTTATCATTTCTTTTTTGTCTACACCTGCATTTATTCATAATCATAAACATTGTGGTTATGTGTGTTTCACAAGGGAGGAAAAAGATTATATTTTCTGTCTGTGTTGAGATACTGGGTGTAGCTGTGCTTGTTTAGGCATGGCCACGGGCAAAAAAATCGAAAATCCACTCATTACAGCAGCAGGCTCAAAACTGCTTGATGGGATGTATGGGGGTGTAGTGTAGGTCAGTCTGAAGACGTTCGTTCACTTCCTTAAAATTTTCGGCGTTTTTTATAGGGTGCGCACAAATGACACCTGTGGCCATTTATCGGATAAATGTCATTCGACGTCGGCGGCCACGGAGTGCTTAATTTATTAATAATAAAGGCTGTTAACCACAAAACTGGAGTAAATCCCAGGGTTATTTAACTGCTTTGAACCAGCACTATACGTTCTCAGATAAATTCCTTTGGTTTTAACAGGGACAACTACATTAACCTGCCCAGTCCCGATCGTTTTTTTACCCAACCCACCCTCAGAACCCAGCCAAATTTCAACTTGTATTTTTTTGGCTCAAACATTCGCTTTTGGCGAGAAACATCGAAAATTCAGCGAGAAAGCGCTCACCTGAAGTGAAAAATATCCTAAACAGGTAAGGGATCCTTCACCTGAATACCTTTTTCTATGATGCCGCACTCCATAATAGACGCTCCCTATAAGAGGGAAACTTAACCAAAACCACACATACTTGTAGATATTTATTTCTTGGGTACGAATATATATGTAGTACAAGAGTATATTGCTATTCACACAACAATATAGGCGATATAAGCGTTGTTCGCTTACCAAAAACATCAACATATTGCACCTACCTTGGCGATGTTACCTCCTCATTAGTTCTGTTCATTACTAACTCTGCTGCCATGTAATCTTTGTCTTTCACATCAGGAATCACTTTCACCTTGAATTTCGTCGTTTGGGAGCCGTGGTGCTACGTGTCTTTACTGGCCAGGTCATTGCTAACAGGTGAGTTGCGAGAAAATGGCGCACCCCCCGAGGGGGGGGGGGGTTGCACAGGGTCAGGCAGTGTTGCCACCTGGCTGGGGGTAGAGAAAGGTCTCACACATATGCCTACCAAAAATCACCCGCTAATCTTGAAAAATGTGCAAACGATGGGCCTTGCAACTGACTGACGTACAATGCACGTTGGTGGGTCTAGGCGTGAAAAAAGTTGTGACGTGCATCTTATGTCGGGGGAACTGGGCGGGCTAAAAGCTGTGCATATACTGCTACACACAGGATATATCCCACTGGGGAAAAATAGTTTCTACAGTTTTGAGGCCATGTGAAAAGTGATATATTGTAACATGTAATATGACCCGTGTCAAGAAAATCTCTCCACAAATTTCAAGAACCCTGTGATGTGGCCCTTCTAGGTCGCTCACCTGGACCCAATTGTTCTCCAACATTCACCATCTCACAACAAACTGTTAACTCAAGGGGTACCAATAGACGTGTTGTAGGTTCTGGGTAAACATGGCAAGTGCACTCTGCCATGTACTAAGAAGCTTATGGTATATGTGTCTTTTAATTTATTAGTTACACTGATTAAGACGTGATAACTTTAATTCTTTGTGGCTGGAGGGAAGCAGCTGCCATATTGGCAATGCTGTCAGTATTCATACTGCAGACGATGCTCCAATCCATCACACAATACTTTAAAGGTAACAGCAATAATAGTTGTCAAGATGTTTACCGATATGGCCACCGTCGATCCAAACTACCAGTTTCAGGTATATTATGAAGGAATACGTTTCATGGTGTAAATGGGTGGTACCTGTTAGGTAAGTAAATTGTGGTGAAATTGACTAGAAGTAATTTACAGCTACATCATTCCCGAGCGGTGCTTGTACTTCACGAGGTGGAAAGTGTTTAATGTATGGCATACTGCATCAATCGTGTGAGTTTATATTGGTATTATGCCCATGAATTTTAAATATTGACCTCTTCATTATTAGTTTTCTGAAAGAACAATTTCCGTGAGTGACTCTGAACTTGTCTGTAAAGTACCCTCAGGAGGGTGCGATGATCAAAATACCGAATCGGCGGTTATTTACCGAATCAACACCGAATCAGCACTTTTAATTGGAAAGTGTTATAGATTTTTATCTCCATATAGGTTCATACCCACTTAATTATCTGAAATCCGGTCAAATTATGGTGTTTGATTTTACAAAAAAAAAAAAAAAACCAGATTCATAGTAAAAACGCGCTAAAATTTGTCTAAGTGTTTCTCCTCTAGCTCAACAACTTGCCTTGGCAGACTTGTACTTTGTATAAATATTAAATTAACATACAAATGCATTTATTTGCACTTTAAATCGTATTTGTGCAAAATAGAAGTCTCTCAAGGCATGTTGGCAATCTAAAGTAGAAATACTTTCTAACTTTAGCACATTTTCGCTATAAACCGTAATTTTCCTATTGACAGTAAAATTAAGCACAGTTTCTTGACCGGATTTCGAATAAGTAGGTGTATATGAACCTATATGGTGAAGAAAATAATATTTTCACAACAGTACAGGCTGCATTCCAGCACTGGGAACTTCCAGCGAGCAGCCAGCCACCACTGCTCTCATTAATTGTTATTGGCTGGTACACAGGAATAATTTCCCTGGGCACTTTACACATTGGAATTAAATACTAGCAATTATTCCTTTTCTCACTGGGAATTCTTGGTGGTCAGAAATAAGCACAGTGTATGCAGGCTAAACGTAAACAAAAGGGACTATGCTGTCTCAGTGTGAGTAGTGACGCCACAACCAATCAAAGGCCGTTTCAGAGTCATGTGATTTTTCAGCTACTTTATTTATTACACTTTCGGGTGTCTGCACTTTTTTTTTTTTAATGGTTGAATATACAAGTATTTTACTTAAAAAAAAAAACGAAAGCCCGTTTATTTGTCGGTGATTTTTATCCTGACATATCCTCTACATTTAATTTTGACAAGTCTCAGCACCCCTTCCGAATCTGGATCGGTGGAAACAACTTTAGGTAATGGCCACTGGGATCTAGATTGGTTTGTTTTCACCAGGACCACATCTCCTCTGTTTATTAAGGACTTGTTACTCACAGTATGAGCCTGATAATATCTTTCTCTTTTTCTGAAAAGATAATCTTCGCTCCAATGCCTGTTCCAGATGTCCAACACCTTTTTCAAATGTTGATAGTCTTCACACAGATGTTGCCCTACTTCATTATCCTCTATGGTGGAATTATTTACTTCCTCCTGGATATCAAAACAAGGTACTGGATTTATACTGAGACACTAGTATTATCCAGAGCCTCAATTTCAGTTATTACTGTCATTAACTCTTTCCTTGTGATTTTAGTTCTGTGTAAAGTTTTCTTTAGTCAGTTCTTCACAGTACAAACAGTTTGTTCTGTGAACCCTTTTATGATGGGACTCTAGGAGCTATGAACTGCCGTGTACAATTGGGGATTCCCAGGGTCGTGTTAGCCTTTGGTCATCCATTATACATAAAATTAAATGTGAAGCTCCAACGAAATTGGTTACATTGTCGTTTCATAACTTACTAGGACAAAACCGTCCAGCTGCAAATCTTCTGAATATGTTCAGTAATGTCTCTGAACTTAAATCTTTTGCCATTTCTAGATGAACGGCTTTTCTGTAGGTGCAAGTAAATAAACATATATACACCTTAAGGGGAGTCCCCTCTCGCGTAACAGTTATAGCCCCTGTGTAATCAACTTCAGTTACTTTGAAGGGCTGACTTAAAATTACCCTAACCTTTGGCAAAACAGGTGGTCCTGGATAGTCATACTGTCATTGTTCATACCTACTACATATAATGCATTTCTTGAGATACTTCTTCACAACCTGTCTACCTCTAGGGATCCCCTACCTTTCCCAGACTCGGGCCAAATGCACACCTTCATGAAAAGTTAACTCATGGGCTTCGTTAACACTTAATTGTAAAAATAATCACTCTTTGATAGCAATAAATGATGTCTAGTTTGGAGTGGCAAGTCAGCCTTTACTATCCTGCCACAGCATCTAATTAGACCATTTGCATCTAAGTATGATCCTAACTACCCCATCAGCTTATTATTGCTGCTAGTGCCTTAGCATAAAAGGTCAAAAATATCTCCGTAATATTTCCTTTGCAACTTTTCCACCCTATATTCCGTGGGTACAAACTGCTTAAACTCCACTTAGATGAAAATCAACTGATATCTATCACATCTGGCTCAGGTACTACCGGATCCAAGTTTACAACACTAACCTCAGCAATATCATACAATTTCTGCTCAGGCTATTCTTTAGTAAGTAACCATTAAGCACCTTTTAACCACAAAGCATCTCCAATCAACTGCTTCGCTGTCAAGCCTCTCGAGAGAAGATCAGCTGGATTTAGTTTGGAGGATACATGCATAAATGTAAATTTGGAAGACATCTCTATTATAGTCTTCACTCTATTGCAGATGAAAGGATTTTACAGTCTTCTTTTCCTATCTGGTAATGACAAATCTCACTGCCAGTCCAAACACAGTATAAATATGCTAAAGGAGAGAAAGAGAGCTTGAGAATAGCATCGTCTTAATGGGCCCAGCCAAGTTCAGTGGGGACTGTGAAAACTCTACTTCGAGGGCCAGTGTGTGCACCTACCCCTTACGGTACAGTTGACGCGGCTTAGGGTGCGGTCGCGACTTCAGGACCTGCCAAGGGCTAGTCGGTCACTAAGTGGAAGACTGGGAACAGAAGTATCGATTGGAAGGAGTGTGAGTGGGACTGAGTAACAGTTAGTGTGAATGGGAAGCACCCTTGGGACGATCTTGGCAACGAGAGTATGAATCCATCCAGCTGGGTGACTATGCCATTACTTAGGCAGGAGGTTAACAGGGGTATCTCTTCTGCACTGGATATTTATTTTTATTTTTTTTTGAAAATTTATTAGTGACATTGAAGTGACCCCCTGGGGTACACGGGGTATTATGTGGGCCATCAGGTGCCACTTAACGTGGGGAGAGTGTCAAAGGAAGATGAGTTCAAAAGGGGACTCACAGTGAAGTCGGTATGTCTGTCCCGTCCGCACACACATCCTTGGAACATAAATTAGCGCTTGTGATAAGAGGACTCCGATGGTTATAATTTGTTTCCCCGAGGAATGACCCGTGTAGTCCCAGCAGGTTAGGTTAGGATTTGGAATAAGTGAAATATAAGTGTAATATGAGTGTAATTTGGTAATTAAGTACAATTTAGTATAAGTGTTATTGATGAATGTAAATAGTGTAAGTGTAATATAAGTATAGTATAAGTGTGATTTTTGTATTGTAGAGTTAATGTAGGAGGTAAACATCTATGTATTATGCAATTCGCGTTACATATTGCATCAGCCGATTACCCTTCCCCCTCCCCATGAGGCATGCTGGTAACAAAGATTTGGCGAACATTTAAGTTAGCCAAGACCTCATAGTCTTCCGAATGAGTAAATTCAAGGATTTAGTTCAGTCCTATTCCATTTTAACGATAGAATATTAATTGATGAGTATCAGAAGGAGAGGCAGTTAACACGACATCCTATGAGACGCTAACCTTGAATTTTTGGCCACTGCGTGTATACCCGTGGCCGGGGTTAACAGACATAAGTAGCGTCCGAACCCCATAACGAAAACTTAATGTTAAATGAAGAGATCGTTACCAATAGTTCTCATATTTTAACTTTCAGCCTTTGATTTTTGTGAATGCTATAAATCCCGACATGTCAATTGCAGAGTAAATGCCTCGTGACATGGGTGCTAAGAAATAACAGTAATCGAGGACTTGACACCCTCAGGCATAATCAAACTGGTCCCCCTGTATAAACAAGAGCGTGTGTGTTATTCCGTGACCATCTCTCGTCTCATTCACAGGCCACTCAGCATCAACCAAATCATAATCTCGCCAGCCACGTCGTCACACTTATATAAACTTACACTCCCCCCTCCCTTCCGTTTGTTTAGTCCCATCCAAGATTTAGTTTGAGATGTAAGTGGGCACAGTAACGAGTTTCTTATCTCGTTGAGGTATCGGAGCGTGATTGTGATTAATATAGGACTGAGAAATCGATTTTATTTTGTTTTTTTTTTAATATTTATCAGTGAAATCAGATCAGTTCATATAATATTGCTCCCTAGGTTTGAAAATTTGTATTTGCTAAATCTATTGTAACTTCTGAGTTCCCTTGTGATCTGGAATGACTGCCACTCGTACATGTCTCATTTTTAGTAAGATAGTGGAGAGTTGCAGAAATAAATATCGATCCTCCCGAGTCCACCTACGACCAGGAAGGACGGCATCTTGTTACTGTCAATATACCACTTAAAGTAAATCACTATGAAAGAAGTCAGTATTCAGTGTATTGAGACATTGGGTTTAACATTGGAAGTATCATTAAAAGAGATACAAACACGCTATCCAGGGATTTCAAACTACCTTCTCCAACCAGCCCTAGGTGGGCGGCCCGCAGGGTGTACTAGGGAGAAAACGGATCCATATGTCCGAGCCAACCAGAACTCGCGCCACCCCCTTCAAAGTGGAATTCGAGCCTATGTGTTTGGTCACAGTTAGACTTACTACATTAGACATATCAGAAATAGGGAGTTATATCACTCCAGTTAGGCTTAATAAAACATTCATTGGAAGAAATCAAATTTCCACAATGCTTATCATATACTTCAAGGGGAAGCTGTAAGTCCCAAGAATAGAAGAGGCTTGGATTTCACACTCAAGGCTCGGTACACTGGTGGCAGTCCCGTTAGGATCCCCAAAAGTATGGCATTACACTCTAACCTGTGTCTCTCCCTCCCTGTTTAGCCCGAAACATTAACGAGAAAAAAAAATCAGGCTCTAACCAGTGTCCCTCTCTGTGTGTAGCCCGGGACGTTAGAGAAAATAAAGAATTCACACTCTAACTTGTCTCTCTATCTCCCTGTGTCGCCCGAAGCGTTAGAGAAAATAAAGAATTCAAGCTCTAATCTGCTGTGTCTGTCTCCCACCCAACATATCCATACGGTGAGGTTCCTTGGCCAGACTCACAGATAGGCAGCACAAGTCTTCGATTATAGTCTCCGCATGATTCCTGGACTGCGCTTGGTGTCATAGAGGCGGGAGAGTTTCAACAACGAGAGTGCAGGACGAGGCTTAGTTAACTCAAGTACCACATACTCTTTTTTGTGTTAATATGTCAGTCCTTTGATCAGTTGTGTGAGGTCATCACCAGTTGATGGATCAGTACACTCTAGCCTTTCTGTAAGTAAAGTATAATAATGTAAATAATGTTACTTTTCCTCCCTTGTTATTTTGTGCTACGTTGCTAATATTGTCGTGTAGTAAGTGTTCAATTTTTATCATTTTTTTTTTTTTTTATATATCCCTGTGTTAGATGTCATAGCAAAATTAATCTACGTAATGGAATAGGTGACTTGCAAAGGAGGGAAAGAAAATGCAAAAGATAATTGAGAAAATTAAGATAAATTGTGTGGAAGACTCGTAGGGAAGAGAGAGAGAGGGAGAGAGAGAGAGAGAGAGAGAGAGAGAGAGAGAGAGAGAGAGAGAGGCCAACACAACCCCCAGCCTTTCTCATCCACCATTCGATAAATATTTTTTTCCCGTCCACTTCCATTACACATTCAGGCAGTCAGCATCACCACTAATAGAAATTTCTCACTCTTTTTGTGGGTCACTCGTAAACAAATGCCTCCCACGCATTTTGAGGTATGAATTTTTAAAAACACCAGGAACTGATTGAATGCATGGCAGAATGATGTAGTATGGAAAAAGGCAGTGAATGAGTCAATGGAGAAAATATGCAAACTGGCCTATCATGAAGTCTGGTATATTAGTTTCTCTGTACAAAGAAAAAAGGGGGAAGAGAAGTGTGCAGCAGTCATAACGGTGTTTATCTTCTAAAAAAAAAAAAAAAGTTTTTCAATACCATGAGGCCCCAAAGAAATCAATATATTTTCGTTAATGTTTTCATCATTAATTAACCGATGTAAATGAAGCTTGATAATTACTTTCCTCACTTCATTACATTTTTATCCAAAGCTGCACTAATTTTTGAAAGCTCATCACTCAAAACAGTATTAATCATACTGTTCCGAAGTAGTGCATTTTGGGGGCAGCTTACCCACCCAGATGGCTGCATTCCCCTTCAAATGTTTTAGTTGATAAGAGGTATAGGGATTGTTTTTAATTATTTATTTTTCTTCATGTGCCCCGACATCCAGGAAAAAGCCTTGAGGTATATCAGGAAAATCAAAAATGCATCGCTAGTTATGGATTATGGCGAAAACTCTCAAACAATACAGTTGATTTGTTAATGGCCCACTAATTGCTGCGCTGGTGATTGAGCAGCATTTTAGTCATGGTTTATGTCTCTTTAAGTGCACATGCTGGGGAGTTTCTTAGGGAGGGGAAATGACAGACATAGACAGAAGTTTGTAGGCACCAAGATTCACTGAAATCCGTTCTTTAATATGTGATGTATTGAGGCTTCTATGATGCCCATAAGTAGTGAGGTTTACTTAAGGATTAAATACTTGTTGAGAGAGAAACTGGCTTGTAAGAAACATTAGAAGTTTACCAAGGGAAGTAATGTGTAGTCCAGATATTTACAATAAGGTATACAGTTGAGTGGAAGTGTAATAAAATTCCCCCCCTTTTTTAAATCGAATAATTATGAAATATGAGTAGGGTATATTTTGAATTATTCCTTAACCTCCTGCATCCGGTGGCTTATTTTTTTTTTTTTAGTTTATTATTGCTTCCTCCAGACGATTCTCTTCAGCTTAGAACCTATCTTATGTGGTGAAGGGGCTGTTGAACCCCATATTAAACCCCTGCCGCTCGATAAATCTCTATGAAGCACCAAAAGAAAAGGGGGGGGGGATTGGACAAAAGTTTTGCCTGTAAGAAGGAAGAATAAAATGAATTATATCCGTCAGATGGTAATATATTAAAAAAAAAATATGGATATGAGTAAGATCAGTACTTACTCCTACCGCCAGAACCTCAGACTATGGGGAACAACCTCTCTTATAGTGCAGAGGTTAGTGGTCAATATATCTAACCCTTCAGTTCCGAATTTGAGTTTCTGAATGTTGGCAGAAAGGTATACGGCATATGAGAAGGAAAAAACTACAGTAATTACAAATAGAACAGTGGAATCAACGTAACACCTTTGTGTGAGTTCTCCCCCGCAAGCGACGGTGCACCTTTAGTAACGCGTCAGCTCAACAGATGGCGTTAGGGTCGACATCAAGCGTGTATTTCTAGCTTAAATCAAAATAGATTTATCCCTTTCTAAATCACATGTTATTAAGGCTGATCAAAAGTATAGGTCTTTATATTTTCAGGAGGGGGATTTGATGACCTTCACCTGCCATCGCTCTGATATGAATTTTTAACACTATATTTTGGATGCGTCGAGAGAAAGGGTCCGTGAGTGGTGTTTCGGATCTGTATTCAAAGATGGCTGTTCACAGCCAGACACATTACTATCTGGTTACATCTCCCATCTATTTTGTTTATTCAGTGTTGTGAGCGTTATCCAACTTGTACAATATAATGGAAAACACGGGGTAATTAGTACTGACTCTAATACGGACCCTTGCCCCATGAACCCGCCAAACTGTTGCTCAAGATAGCTAAAGCTCACTGTCTTGTGATTCAGTAGGCTGGTTTGGAGAGCCTACAAGGCTTATTCACGTAAACCAGCCGTCAGAAAAACGCTGTCCATCGCAGGGAGAGTACCTTCACCTTATAGTAAGTCGATTTCTTAGTTTTATTTTATTTTTTTAAGTATTAAGGTCTTACTGAGAGGTATCTNTGGTTTGGAGAGCCTACAAGGCTTATTCACGTAAACCAGCCGTCAGAAAAACGCTGTCCATCGCAGGGAGAGTACCTTCACCTTATAGTAAGTCGATTTCTTAGTTTTATTTTATTTTTTTAAGTATTAAGGTCTTACTGTGAGGTATCTTTCTTATTGCTAGTTTGTTGGGAATTTTCCCCCTTTCTACATAAGTTAAATGACGAACGAAGTTGGAGACGGCCAACCTGGTTAGCTGTGAAACACCGTAGTAGTTAGTTCGGTATTTATGCTATGGATTTTAAGCACTGAAATTGAGGGGGGGGGGGGTTTTGATAACGAATTAAGTTAAAGGTGGAGGTGACTGAGTTTATACGGCTGCAGGACTTTAACTATTTCCAATATGCTGGTACTGTACTTAGAGAATACAAAGATGGACAAGTGAGCCTGACAGACTCTACTGCCCTAAGTCTAAACTGGGCAGTGGACATATGGAGAAAAGAGCGTTAGGCGTATTAAGAATGTTGCTTATTATAGTGCACGGGTTAGCTAATTACAAACTGCCGAGTGGTAGTTGCTCATTGACTTACTGGGATTACTGGAAAAGAAAAACTTGTATGCAGAAATAATGCAATAACCTTACAACTGCATGGATACTAGATACAGGGAAGGATAGACGGCACTGCTGTCACAAGATATAGCGGAAGCTACTGATTAATACTTAAATTGAAGCAGTTACAACCTTTATAGGCAAGTGATTCATTACTTGGAGGAACGCAGCCACTCCCTCATACACTAAATCGTGTTTGAAAACTGAAGAGAATTTTTTGGGCTTTTCATTGCTAGTCAGTACCTCAATCTAACTTTAACTGTGAATTGAGGTCTGTGATTGCGATTTTTGCTTTGTTAGAACAAGCTGTGCTAATTTTTTTTTGACTTCATGCACTTAAACATTACCCACTGGTTTTGACAAATGAAAATCTCTGGGCATGACTGTGTTTGCAGTATTTCATGTTGAAGTACTCTCCTTTTTATCTAATGAATCACGCGCTTCAGAGTAAGTGTTTCTTCCTTGGAATAGCATCTTTTTTTGAGGGGGGGGGGAGGTGATGGAGGAAGGAGGATGGGCAGAAATGCAAGATAAGCTAGAATCTGTCAGGTCATGAATCTGTACTGATGTTAATCTTGTTTCCCACTGTATGTTTAGCGCTATTTGTCAATGCGTAGCTTGTATTTTTTGTTGAGAGGAATCTAGAGTAGAGAGGTACGATTAAATTGTCACTTAACAATTTGTATTTCGCAGGTGAGGCGACGGACACTGCTGTCTACACACTGCGCCCACACCAGCCGATAAGTATATTCCAACTTTCGGTGTCCATTTTCATTTTCACTTTTTCTTTTGCTTAACTTTCAATGCTTAGGCCCCTGTTTGCTTTAATGGCTTGGCTGGTTGTTTTGCAGTATTGGTCAGGGTGTGGGAGTAGGCTAGGGTTTTATTAGAGGTTAAATACCGGGAAATAATTTAAGGGGCAGAAGGAATAAGGAACGACAGGCTTAGAAATTAGGGTGTAAGATTTTGTGATGAGATAGCTAATTAGGCTCTGCTAGCAAATATACTTACTTAGGCTGTAGAAATGTTTGGTTGGAGACACGGTTAGAGCTTGAATTATTTTTCCAAAGTTTCAGGCTACACAAAACACATCTTGAGTGTGTGATACAAGATATTATACCCATGGAAATTCCATTTCTCGTGTTGCACCGTGATTGGCTAGTGCTAGGAAAATAACGTAGTCCTGCCCCACCCCTAATTGCGCCACGTGCTGTATACCTACATAGGCTGCAAAAACCCTCAATGTTTACATTTTGTACACAAACTTGAGCTGCTTCCAACATGTTTATATAGACTTCGCAATGACTAGCCTCTTCCTGGACAAATGATTGTGCTGATCTCTTGCAACATAGGGAATTCGATACTGTTACGTCCTACATCTGCTTTGTTCTAGCTGTGCATCCATTCCTCGTAGTTTCCCCTGTGTACATTTTCGGGCATCCACTGTACGGTAGGCTGTTTTTTACTCATTTTCACTTCCTTTCACTTTTGACTATTTAACATTCTAAGGATGCTGCGATTCAAAGGCCTGCTTTCATTAAGCAGATAACCGAAGCTTTAAACAGGGGAGGTGGTGCCTCGATCGGTAGAGAGGTGGCTTGCAGTCCAGACGTACCCAGGTTCGAATCCTCACTGGGGCAGGGAACAGTTTAAGGATTCGAATCTCATTAAATCAGGCTTTACTGATCTACCAGAAGACCCGCCGACATGTCTTAAAAATACCCCCGCTAATACCAATACACCAGTCCTATATGAGACAGCCCTAGCATGTATTCAATATGGACGGTGGGTGTTAGCACCGAAGTGGTGACATGTAGAGGTGTTGGTATGTAGGAGGACTACTGGGCCTTGATAGCAGGCTGTGAAGCCTATGCCCAGAGTCACACACACAAAAAAAAAAAAACTTACGTTGTACTGCTGTAGCTTGATTGAACACTTACATTTTTTTTTATATACCAACAGCCTTCCGTTTAAGATTTAACATGCTTACCGGATACCAAAGTCTAATAAAGGATTCTTTTATTTATTTAATCTCTTCCTCTATGAACTCATTACCGCAGATTCTATACGCCCTTAGAAAAAATTGTGTAGCAACTCCAGACTTGGTCCTTTCGGTGTGCCGAGACAGTGCATAGTAATCTTTAATTGGATTTACAATACACAGTATTTAGCTCCGTCATCTGTTCTCCATATATTACATTTGTTTTTTTTCTCTCCTATGCAGAAGTCTAAATATTGGTGTCCTAAGGCACTGTTACTGACAGTATCCATATCTGTACAAAGTTACACCCTTGCCTATGTTTCTTCTGCAGTAATCAGTCTGCCATGTATTGGCAAGCCATCACGGGCATAAAGTACAGCTCATGGCTAGACAATTGCTTGTATTACACTAAAAGTAAATGTTCAGACTTTGGTAATAGTTCGTTGTAGTCAGACCATCGTATTGGCAGCTCCTCATCTTCGACGACCTCCACTGTTGGTCCTACTGCCGGCAAGGAAGAACAGTGGGCGCCAAAGATGAAGAGCTGCCATTACGTAGATCTGACTACATCGAAGTAATCACTTTATTTCTGAATATTTACTTTCAGTGGATAGCAACGTAGCAAACACTAATGTCTAGCCATGGGCTCGCCTCATTGTGTTGTCATGGCTTGACTATACATGGAAACATTTCGGGCTGACTACTGCAGGAGAATCCAAGGCAGGGGTGCAACTTGGTACAGACATGTGAACGATGTGTTAGTGCCAAAGGACACCATTACTCTAAACACGGATATTAGCGTGAATGATGACTTCACAGAAGTGAAAGAAAAAACTCCGATTCTTAGATCCTGTGACCCTGAGAACAGACGAGGGAGGTATACTGCGTAACATACACCATCAAGGATGACTATCCACTATATCCAGCACACAACAAAAGGTCCAAGTTTGGAGTTAAAGGATTTTTGTGAGGGGCGTATATTTTTTGCGGTAATGAGTGCATGAAGGATGAGATTAAATACATAATAGCTATTATGGTATGGTATCCGGTAGTCTATATTGCAATGATCAAACTGTCATTTCTAGGTATACTGTATATGACCCAATCTCAAAGCTTCGGTTATCAATAAGATCTTAGAGAAAGCAGGTCTTTGGATCGTACCATACTCAGGACGTAAAACACAAGTCAAAACAAAAGTAAAGGGAAGTAAAAAAATGAGTAATATAAAGCATATCGTGAGTGGATGGTCTAGAACGTACACGAGGATAGTTCAGACTTATACACATCCCTGCCACTTCGAACCTTTAAGCGAAGCAGCAGCCAGACACTCTGAACTGGGAGGTAACACTGTGGGAGGGGAAAGGTTATGGGAGGAGGAAGGGTGGGGGATAAGGGTGGTTGGAGGAGCTGAATAAACAAATGAGATAATGGAAGCAACTCAGGCTGAAAAATCCCTCCCTATGGGTATTTACATCTTCTACACTATGTAGGAGAGCATTACTGGCGCCAATCAGAGGTGGGGTAGGACGACAGAATTTTCCTGAAGGTAACCAACCGGACTGCTGCCCAGGAAAGGGTGGGGAGGAGGGAGGTAATTTCTGGAGGTATAGGGGTCTCTGCAGCATCACTCAAGACTCGGAAGATGGATTCTGTGTAGCCTGAAACGTTATAGAAAACAACGAATTAGATCTAAGCTGTATTTCTCCTCCCACCCAACATGCGGTGGGATGGATACTTAGGCTGTGATAGGGAACAAAGCAATTAATAGAAAATTCAGCAAGGGGACTGGATAGGTAAAATAGGGTTGAAACTTGATAGGAAGCTTAAGTTAAAACTAAGCTAAAGCTAGGAGGCAACTGTAGGCATTAGTATGGATGGTGTAGGGAGAAAGCCATAGGTAGGAAACAATTTAGCTATAGGTAGGCAACTAGGGAGAGTAGATGGTAGAAAAATGGAGGGTACACTTAGAAGCACTAGATGGTAGAAAAGCATACTTTAGTATACTTTGATACAAGGTTCGAAAATTATCCCTGACGATGTGTAAGTATACAGGTAAGATACAGGTGAACTTAATCAGGTCCTAAGCAGTCAGGTTGTTAGAGCTCAGGTAAAGTTATAAGATTAAATAAGGGAGTCAGCCAATATCGTGACGGCAGGAAATTCGGTGCCATGTTGTTGGTAAGTTAAAGAGAAACTTATTCTAAATTAGGAATGCAATGGTTTGGGAAATATAGGTGAAGGGAAATGCAGTACATATAGTTAAGTATTGAAATACCATTTGTGTGATAATAGTCAGCAGTGGTTAACAGGTAACTCGTTATTCTTCCGTAGGTAACTAGCAATACTTCGATGAGCAACTCTAGCAATATTTCTGACATTATCTGGAATGTTCATGGCAAGACTGAATGGAAAATACAAAGACTGGGCGGGTGAATCTGGCCAATTTAACTGCCCTGAAATCTTTGTATAGATTTTAAGTCAGGTCAGTGGACATCTGGAGACAAACAGGTGAAGATTTTTGCCTACTAGCGAGGTGTTAATATTTGACTAGGTGTATTAAGTTTGGCGTTGATGTATTAAGATTCTTCCCTTATCAGTGAGGTACGATATTGCCGCCTAGAATAAAAACCCGTTTCCTTATTTTGCCAGTGCTGCCGTTCATGTACACACATTTCCTTAATGATCTTTTCTCTGGTAAGGAAACTGAGGTGGAGACAGGATGTGGAGCGGTATATGAACGTGGGTGGTGGGTGTTGGGTGTTGGGAGGAGAGCCTACTGCTTCTGGATAAGGTGAATTTTGTTCATGGTGACTCTCGGGATGAAGTCTGGCTACAAGGAAACTCTATGCTGTGACATGAGTACAAGCAGCTCAATTTACTGCTGCCATAACACTGCTGACCCAGACAAGGTAATCCTAAAGAAATCATTAATCAAACTAATTTTAACCATACACTGAATGGTTTAGTCTATTTAGCCTCGGCAAACCTAAGCTGCTAAATACATACTTTGCATTTCCTTTAGGCTAAGGTTGATATTTGAGATGCAAATCGGGTCTACATCTTGATGGCTTATTCACCTCATAACTTCCACTGCCCTTGGAGAGACATGAAAGTCAGCATGTTTAAGATACGGTATATGTATATTTTTTTATTCTCGCTACATCAAGACTTGTCAGCTTGGAGAGACGTTGGGTGACGGGGTTCATAGATATTTTTTTAACTTGGTTATTTAATTTCTATAAGCACTTAAAAATACTGTAGTGGTTGAGAAAATGTAGAATATAATAGAACTGGCGATTAATGGTAGGGTTAGGTAAGTTTAGCGTTAGCCCTTTGTCATGATTTAATTTAATTCTCGCTATTTAGTAATTACTGAAGCGAGGAAAGATCATTGTAAGATTGCCTAAAATTTTATCAATTACAGAATGACATGCTGGAAGATCGAGAACGGAGGATGGGTTGTTGGCTGACTGAAGATTTGGCTACCTATCTACCTTCTTCCCACCTGTTGGCGGAGAAGTTCCGCATGATTGCCTTCTACTCAGAGGTTTCTGATGCACATCTGCCTGTTTCTTCTACTCGACTGTTTCCTGTGCACAATACCCCAGCTGCCCGTATATAGTCTGTTCGACTGTTTTTTGTGCATCAGGAGCCCCAGCTGCTGGTATATGCCTTCTACTGAACTGTTCCTTGTGCACCATAGAGCCCAGGTACCTGTGCTGTGCGTAGAAGACCTTCCTGTACTGCGCGCGAATTTACTACGACAAATGCTGTATGTAAAGATAGTCTGAAATCTCCACAGTATTGTTAACTTTCAATTTACTGTGAAAACTAGAAACTCGGAACTCTGACAGGATTCAGTGAAAAAGTATCTAATGACTAGACAAAATCTCGCCATTAAATAAGTTTGGTTCGTGGTGACAGTGGTTTGTCTGCCTGTCATTTCATCGAGAGTTTCTCTGCAATACTTTAACTGTCTTGTGCTGTAATTTTAATATCGGTAAGTTTTGGATCAGCATAATAGAAAATTCGTCATGGAATTTTTGGTGTTAACTGTTAAATCTCAAATCGGCTAAATATCCATCACTTTCAACCCGGAAACTTAAAATTTGTTCTTGTTGCCACCAGGCGAATTTTATCAGATCTGTTTTCGCTACAGGAGTTAAATATACTGTAACACTCGGTAAATAGTTGCCCATTGTCAACATGCGATCTAGGTTAATAAATCAGGTTTTATCTTTGGCAGTAATTACGGTAAGAAAATAATTGCTGTAACATGGCACTGTCTTGCTTGATCTTGATAGCCCGGTAGAATGACAAGAAAATCAACCCTTAAACGAAGAACTAATAACTACCCTCTTTAACCTAAATCCAGCTAACCTAACCTACTTAACCTAACACAAACTAACCTACTACTAAGCGTCGAGACACTGGGCTGTCACGTCCCAACTCAAGACAGTGCACAGTACTTTTCACTACTTTCCATCTATTCTGGTTTACCGAAAGTTGATTGGAGAGGTGGATAATACCGAGCACTACTATGGGCAATTTCTAGAACAAACGGCTTTCATTTACTCTTAACTAATCGTCTGGCAACAGCAAGGATTAAATGTAACTTGTGCTGAAAGGATTCTCTGCTCAACTTTTACTAAAATTGTCATCTCACTCTTGAATGAGATCTTCAGCAATAGATCAGCATGAATGGGATTATAGTAAGTGTTGAGTGACTGCAGAGCCGTAGTGTTAAATTTTACTGATACTGAGCTACGTGAAATTAGTGAAAAGGATGAAAATCTGGACAAAGTTTAATAAAATATAAAATCGGCCCGTCACCCACCCATATAGTCTTTATACATTTTAACCACCACTTGAATATCCTGTGTGAAAAATTAAATTCGTGTTTTATTAAATGTTTTATTTAATGAAAATATAGATAAAACTATGACATGTATTGTTAATAAATACCCGAATTCTTTAACTATTTATGTACATGATTAACCTTGGTCCTACCCTATAAACTGGTCATTTGTTATGCTGAAAATACCGGATATTATCACGGTCTCTGGCAACCAATCTCCAAAGTTTGGTTAAAATGGATGAAAATGATTTTAGGCACTGAAAGGACTATTCTCACGGCCGGAACTATTTTCACGGGGGCCGGAGAATAGTCAGATAACAAATATGGTGGTGTTAAAGACTTGCCCCCTAACAAAACCTAGTTATTAACAACATCTTCATAACTTCACATGAAGTCTGACCTTAGAAGGCTGTCTTTAAACAGACTATACTGTACCTGGCACTTTGGAAATTCTACTGACCTACCAGGCCACGTTTCACTTACTCTTTCTGTCTGTGATTGTCTTTCTCCTGGTGTTTGGAGCCCTTCACTACTACAGGATTCTATACCCTGACTACTGTCCCGTGGAAAACCCTGTGGACATTGGTTTCAGTTACTCGCTACCGCCAATGACTGACATGGCTGAGCACATGTTCTAATCTTACCGCGTGTTCACCATGGGGGGGGGGGGGGGAAACAAATTCTACGGACATTGCAACCCACGTTTCACTTAGGACCCATCCACACGAGCGGTCAGTGCCCGATAGGCAAGCATTATCAAAGCACGTTCCAGTTCACACGTTTAGAGGGTGGGTGGTGGGCACGAGTATAGAGGACGTCATAAGCAGGGGAACCACGGGCGAACAAACGAAATGCCCCTGCCCTTTGCTGAGGCACTGCCTGCTGGACTGATTAGGGTACACTCGACAGCAGAAGTTCGCCCCCCTCGGCGTGCGTGATACGAGTCTGTTTATCTGGGAACACTGTATGTGATAGTTTACAGGTATGGTTTAAATGGCTAATATGAAAAATGTGTTCGAAGGTAAGTTAAGAACACATTCCCTAATGATAAATATTAATTTGCAGCAGGTGGGATAATGTTATTGTGAAGTGTATGACATTGGTGTATGAAGATTCTTCGTTACGAACACAGAAGCAAAGGATTATCTGGACTAGACTGATGTTGTCAGCAAGTATTATATGAAATATAGAACATTTGCAGTCCTAAAGGTGAGGTTGCAAGAAAACATTAATTGCGATGTCAGTTACACACTAAACATAGAAACTTACAGTACGTGTTTCGCGAGTATACGGTTTTGTTTTACAAATTAAATCACTTTCCTTCTTGACATTCCTCTCCACCCGTCTCTCCTCTTCCCAGTTATGCTCTGCCATCATCCACGTTTTATCGCTAATGCTGAAAATCGCATTTCTAGGTAGTGTGTGGAAAGTGATCATTACAAATGTTAAATGAGCTTCTTTCTCTCCTCCATCGCTATGAAGTGTTATTCATGATTATAAATGTTAGTAACATGAATAAATGGTACTGTGGTGGTTAGGAGACAGTAGCCTACTCGTCACCATTTATATTTCACTTATATAACTATCGTTCTTACATTGCTCCTACTACACTCCCTCTCCACCCCCTCGCCGTCTCCTCCCCTTCCCCTCCCACTGTCTGCATCAGTCCTCCACCCTCCCCTCCCCCTCCCACTGTCTCCATCACTCCTCCCCTCTCCCT
>JAGKTI010007042.1:0-35603 GCA_018397915.1 Birgus latro
TCTCTACTGCTACTTACATGAACCTCTTCAGTCCAAGGACATTATTTTATTATTGCTACTGTATTACCAGACGACTAGATTCAATTTCAGAAAACGCCTTCCTGATGCAAAAATGTTAAGTCTTGCCTAAACAGTTTAAAATCGCCTGTTTCATCATCATCATCAACTTCACCCAGACCTCCTTTTCCACTCCAGTGTGGGGTGAGGTAGGATCTGATGTGGGGTGAGGTAGGATACTGCCTAGGGACCTACTACTACTACCACTACCCAGAAGTGGTAGTAGTAGTAGGTCCCTAGGCAGTATGGCCGAACAGCCCCGAGTCCCTAAGAAAGGCCATCGCCGAGACCAGGCTTTCCCACAGAGCTCTCGAGGAGTGTATGTTGTGTTGTTGGCGTAGGTGATTGTGTGCAGTGCAGTCTTCCATGATGTGCTTAATAGTATGGGGTGCTGTGTTACACCCTGGACAGGAATCAGCGACGGAGTCATCCAGCCTCTTCTAACTTAAGAGGGCTGGATGATGCCCACATCTCAGCCTGGCCAAGTGGACCCTGTCCTCACGGGGGAGATAGCATTCAGAAGGGTGGATATCAGGAGGCCGTGCATGCAGCTGTGTGTTGTATTTAAGTGACTGAATGGAACGGTGAGTGATTTGAGTATGAATATGCTTCTGGAAGCTGGTCTGAGGCGGGCAGGGGGGAAGAGATTATGGTATTTGTGTATGATATCGTGTACTGGGTGTTGTTTTGATGTTCCTTGGTGTGGTGTGTGTGGATTTGCTGCCATGTAGTGTAGTGGATGTTGTGGGTTTGTGGAGGCTGCAGTGAGAATTTGGGTGCCTCTTATGTTTAGATGATCCTTGACTTTGAGGACTTTGGTTTCTTGGTGTAGGTGGTCTGCAGGTTTAGTAGCTGTGCATCCTGTGATTATTTTTAAGGCCTTGTTTTGTATGGTCTGAAGTGTGTTATAGTGTGTTTTAGTGAGGTTAGGAGCCCAAGCAGGGCTTGCATAATTCATCACTGAACTTATATATTGTTTGTATACTGTGGTGGTGGTTTCATTGTTGTGTCCAAATGTTGTATGGGCAAGTGACTTCAAGGCACTGAGTCTAGGTGTTAATTTAATTTTGATGTTTGTAATGTGTTGTTTAAATGACATTGATGTATTGTATGTTACACCAAGGATTTTGTGTGTGTGTGTGTGTGTGTGTGTGTGTGTGTGTGTGTGTGTGTGTGTGTGGTAGGGGAGTTCTCTCTATGGTGAGGTTTGGAATGTGACTGTGTTCTGCTGTCCAGTTTGTGAGAAGGGTCATTGTAGATTTGGCTGGGACTATTTTGAGTCTGTTTGTGGTAAACCATTCGTGTACTGTAGTGTGTTGAGGTAAGGTTGGAGGATGTGCACAGCTGTGTTTGCATTTTGGTGTGTGCATGTAAGTGTTGTCGTCTGCATAGGAAGCTATGCGAATCTGTGGTGTGTGGGGTGTGGGTATGTCATGCATGTATAGGCTGAAGAGTGTAGGGGACAAAACAGATCCTTGGGGGACGCCATTTGTGAAGTTTCTGATGTTCGAGGACTGACCGACAAAAGTTACATGTGCACATCTGCCTGCTAAGTAGTTTGCCAGCCATCTTTTTGTGTTATTGTGCATGTTTGTGTAATATTTTGTTTGTGAGGTTGTGGTGGGGGATGGAATCAAAAGCTTTACTAATGACTAGTGTGACAAGGAGTGTTCTATGTAGTGGCCTAGCTGAATTCATGCCATCGAAAACTCTCTGTGTGAGGTCTGTAAGAAGAGTGTTTGTGGACCGTAGTGGCCTAAAATCATGTTGTGATGGGGCTAGGGGTGTGTGAGGTGTAACTAGTTGTAGTACCAGTCTTTCAGTGACTTTGGAGGGGGTGCAGAGGAGTGTGATGGGGCAGAGTGAGGAAGGTAACGTGGGGTCTTTGTTGGGTTTGGGGATAGTGATGATAATGCCATGCTTCCAGATGTTGGGTATTATGTTTTGTGAGTAGCTGTAGTTTGATATGTTGGTGAGTAATTGTATGCCTTGTGGTCCAATGTGTTTAAGGTGTATGTTGCTTATGTTGTCTGGTCCACAGGCAGATGAGTGCTTGATGTTGCTGAAGATGTGCTTCGTCTGGTTGTAAGTGAAAGGTGCGAAGTCTGGGTCTGTGGGGAACTGTCTCTTATGTCGGATGATACATCGGTCGTCACGATGAGGGTTTAGATGGCTGACATGTGAAAAGTGATTGATAAGAGTGTTTGCTCATTGTTTGTTTGTAGGTATGGTGTCTGTTGTTGTGATGGTGGTGTGTGATTGTGTAGTGCTGCTGTTGGAGAGTGTGATGCTGTTTAGTGTTTTGTAGAGTTTGCTGGTGTTTGTTTTGTCATCAAGTCTTTGGAGATAATTATTCCAATTTAGTGTTTGATGTTCTGATGTATATATTGTTTATTTGAGTGTTGAGTTCTTGTATTTGTTGTATGGGGTCATGTGTATGGGGTGTTCGGAAGTGTCGTAGTGTGTCCCGTTGTCTGATGAGACCTTGGATTTCTGGTGTGAAGCTGGGGTTGTGTCTTTTTCTGTTGCCTCTAGGGATGTGTCTTTTGTCTGGATTTTGTATAATGGTATTGAAAGTGTGCACAGCAGTGTTGATGCTTGTGATGGATGTACTGTTTACTGTTTCAAAGTGTTGTTCTGTTTCAGATGTGAAGGCCTTCCAGTTGGCTCTCTTATAATTAGTGTATGTGTGTCTGTGGCCAGCTGGGGTGATTCTGGTTTTGGTAGTGATGATGATCAGGAGGTGATCAGAGCCAAGGGTTCCGACCACTCTCCAGGATGTTGTGGGGGTGAGGTTTGGAGAGCAGAAGGTGATATCTGGGGATGATGGGAGGAAGAGGGCTTGGTGTGGGATATGGGTATGCTGATTGGGATGATTGAGTATGAAAAGATGATCTGTCTGGGTTTGTAGTGCCAGCCCTCTGTCTGTGTCAGGGCTGTTGACATACCAGCCTTGGCATTGAAATCACCACCCAGGATGATGATGGGTATGTTAGTGATGTGGTGTATTTGGGGAGAGTATTTGTGTGGTACTGTGGGGGATGATTGGGGGGGAATGTATATGTTGGCGATTGTTCTGTGTGATTTGTTACCAGTGCGTATTTTGATTGATTGTATTTCTGTCGTAGTGTCATGTGGGGGGAGAGAGTGACTTTGTACTTTGCCCAGTTGAATGAGCCACACTCCCATTCACTTACCATTCAAGTCCTTGGAATCCTAACTCCATCTGATACATAAAAAACATTCTACTCGTAGCTCCACACTTGCCTATTAGACAGAGGCAGTACGATGAGTGTCAAGGTAACAAGGGGTGCCAGACCAGACATACACTCCCCTGCACAAAATTCATCCAGCCGGCTCGATCGTCTGAAAAAAGAATACAGTATAAAACACCTTATTGTAGTCTTGTCTTCCCCCCCCCCCTTCCTTTTTTAAAATCCCACTAACACCTGACTGTTATACTGCGCTATGAATGAGTCTCAGAAGTTTGAAAATGTCAGCACCATCATTATTAACTCTCTTGTGATTGGGTCAGCTCTAGTACATACGGTATTCTACCCCAACAAATGCCAGACAGTGCAGGAGTCCTAGGAGGCTGAGCATTAATTTAAAATATCATTACTTTTCACAGCCTTGTTGGTTATGTTAGAGTTACTCTTATTTCTCTCTCTTTTCAGGAATGGGGCAGCAAAGTGAGTGAACTCGTCATCATTCACCGACTTATTCAACGTTGTATTCATCCGTTTCACCAAGGTCAAATCGATTTAGTGTGTATGTGAATTATGTCGGCTGATTATTTATATTTATTATTATCTTGATTGTGGAAGTATTTTTTATTATAATCCTTTTATATGTGATCAAGAAAGACAAGAAGACTGGACCCAAATATTAAGGGAAATTCATAGTTAAGGAAATGACTAGGTTAATATATGGAGCAATGTCTGACTAACTCAGTATTAAGGATGGCATTTCAGGACATGGAACAAATCACCTGAGAGGGAAGTCATGTATAGTTGAAGTCACAAAGTCCCTGGTGTAGTGGGTGGTGTGTGGTGTGAGATGTGGCAGCTAAGTTCCATAATGCACTGTATATCTAAGTTAGCTTAATAACCCTTTAAAACACTTATCTAACAGCATTCAGACTGTGGTGTTTCTGTACTTAAGTATTCTCTCTGCAGTTGTGATGGCTGATAGTTCATTCCTCTGCACCAGGACTTTCTGAAATCAACTGTAAAGCTAAGTGAAGGAAAGGCAAGTGCTGTAGTGACAAGTGATGCATTTTGAGAAGCTTTAGATGAGTGAAATATCTTAGGGACTGCCAAAGAGGCTATTGTAACCCCTAACATCTCCACAAAATTGGAGTTAAACCTAGAGTACATAGTGTATTCAACTTTTTTTTTTTTTTTTACCCTGGCAGTTTCCCCATAGAAAATGTTGATCTCAGTGTCAAATATCTTACATTAAATTTGGATGTTTATAATACAAGATTTTATTATTTTTGCCCAGTTTGAAAATGTGGACTTGGCTGCACAAATGGTCCCCTCCTGATATTTGAAAAAGCTGGCCAACTCTGCCATTTTGTTCCCACTTGCACTGTATTAACTTGCGTATTCAGTGTTGCCAGAACTGTAAACTCGTTGTCTGGTCACACGAATTCTCTGTGACATGACCCAGCTTCCACAATCACAGGTACAGTGCCAGACTCAGTGTAGGTTGTTTGTGGCACTAGATTGGCGAGTTGACCAGCCTGTAGCTCCTAAAGTCTGAGATAAGTGATTGATTATTTTTTAAGTACAGTATGTGAGAAAATAACATTAAGCCTTAGACTGTGATGCTGTAACCTGCATTTTTTTTTTTTTTAATATGCCGACTGCTGATATCCTGGCCAACTGCTGTATGCCATTCAGGTGCTAATGTGTCCATTTAACTCTTTCAGAACCAGGATGTCTGTAGCTTATTCTTGCATATGACACACTGTTCTATTCAGCTTATGGCCACATCCACATCACATGCCTGCTGGCGCTTGTGGGAGTTCTGCATTGCTGTAACCTCAAGAAGTGACCCCACTGGACGCAGGCAGGTGTGGGTGAGAATTCTATGGTTTACAATGATGCAGAACTCTGGCCCGCCACTGGAAGCATATAATGGTGACGTGGCATAAGGATGACCTCTCATGGTGCAGGAGTTTGCCTTCAGATTGAGCTCTGTTATTGGCTAGTTAAATCATTTGACATCCACCAAAGTAAAACAGATACAACATACCTCAAGGCGTAAGGCTTAATGGGGACTGATTTTGGCCCCATTGCAATTAAAGGTTTGTTAGAGAAATATTATCTGGTGGTAGCAAGATTACTAATAATTAAAAGACACCGTATTGAAGATGTTAAGGAATGTACGTTGCTGTTTATGACTAACTCAGCTGAAGCAGGTCAGTGAGAATCAAGTGACCAGATTGAACCATGCTGTCTTAACTGAATGTCTGTCACTGTATTCATGCTATACATCTGGATGATTTTAGTTAGCTTAGCAGAAACTTTTCAAACTGGAGGGGAAATACAGTATATCACCTCAGTCAAAGCCCTCACTCCTGTTCTATATTTTGACAGAATTGGTGTTTAACTGCTTCACCACAAGAGATCTGTAAGCTATATATATATTTAAAAAAAAAAAAATGATATTGCTATGAATACTGTTCTGATGAGGTTAATGGAGACTGCTGCAAACTCCGTGATCATGAGAGGTCTTCTGTAAGCTGAATAAATAGTCTGATATCATTACAAATATACTGTACACTGTTCTGAAGGAGTGTGTGGAAACAGCTACTTAACCCCTTGACCACAAAAGATCTTCGCTATGTAAAATATCTCAGATAAGTAAAAAAAGAAATAAGACACCATTTTGTGAGGTTAAAAATACAAAATGAAACCTACAGCACAGGGTTCCTGAAATGTTGAAATACACAATGAATCCCTCCAAAAACAAAATTAAGTTTAGGCTTCCAAAGTCCACAATGCAAACCTCGTAAAATGGTATAACCTTTTAAAAAATTTGAAATATAAAGCACATTCCTATCAAAATATTAAAGTTATCATAAACATCTCCATAAACACCAAGACACACAGAGCCCTAAAATTTTAAATATATTTTGCACACCTTCCAAAAATATTGAACTTTGCTGATAATTCTGGGTTAGTAGAAAAGTTCAGTAACCAGTGAAAATGACAGTATATAAATGTTTTGCAGGTTTTTGTTCATTTTCAAGAAGTAGTGATGCATTTATGTGGTGAACCATGTTGTTTTTAAATTACTGGTACCAATATTACAGCACGGTACTGCTTTTATTAACAATGGTATTAGTGTCTTTATTATATTATTATTACTTGTTATTTTTCATTATTATTAATGTATGAAATGAAACTGAAGCCCCTCTTAGGTAATGTATGTGTTACTTAATTACGATAAATATTCTGACATATGCTACGTAAGAAAGTTACAGGGATACAGTCACTTAATGAATTACAGTATGCATATTACAGTTAACGTTTGATAATGCCCTAACCTTTAGATGTTGTTAAGAAATGCATATGAATCTTGATGTTATATTCTAAAGTCAACGTGCAGTAATTCCTCATTTAACATACACTCATTTCACTTGCTATTCCCTCTAAACCCATAAATTAACATCAGAACACTTCATAACAAGTCAGAGTCTTTGCTGAAATGGTCAGGGCTGAAACTGCTTACATTAGCACTTATTATAGTACATTATACTTTCTTTATAGTGCGTGTGAATATTCAGTACATATATATACACCCTATCAAAACATCAAGTACTGTACATTTCTATTCATCACTGCAACCTGGAATATGGCTGTTTAAATATCTGGAAATTCAAGAAGATGCCAATACTATTTCTGAATGGTGTAGTATACTCTTAAGCCCTTTTCACTCACCCCCCCCCTTTTAGGAACAAGTATTCAGTGTTCAGTGAGGAATTAATGTAGTTTGAAAATCCCATACTCTTCAGAATGTCAGTTTCCTACATGGTTCAGAAATCCCATTTAGAGTAATACATTTAACCCCTTCACTACAAGACATCTCTAATACATTGGATAAAGCCATCTAGAGGGTGCAAGAATAACATGTCATCGTACTGAAGGTTTAATAATGACGATTCCACCTCTGCCCCCCCCCCTCATCCCCAGTCTTTCAAGTAACCATCCAGCAGACCTCCACAGAACGGATGATAATATGATACGACAATATGGTAATGTTTTTAAAAAGTATGTGTATCCTGTTGTATGTCCATAACCATATCCTTTATTGCACAGCGCGACTCAAAAAACATGTGTAAATTCATCTTCCTCTAAAAATTCAGACACAGCACTTAAGTTTTCTGGTTTGTTCAAAAACTCTGAGGCCAGATTCTTAGAGAAACTCAAAGTCAGTTCCCTCTTGTGACTGAGATTTGTGTTTGCAGGAAGGGTGAGAGACATGGGAAAATTCTGTATGCCTTTTTCCTCTTCCTTCTTGCACAACACATCCAGCTAAGGTGGTGAAAATAATTGCATAACTACCCTTTGTTTCTGGCAGAGAAGATGAGAGGAACCTGCCATGACAGATGAGAAAAGATGATTGAAACTTGCCTTGATGGATGAGAAAGACAACAGATAGATGAGAAAAGACAAAACTTGCCATGACAGATTAGAAAGATGAGATAAATTTTCCATGCTGGATGATAATGATGAGAGAAACTTCCCACGATAATGACGACAAAACTTCCCTCGACATGAGAAAAGATGAGACAAACTTCCCATGTCTCCGGTTCTTCCAACAAATCAAAATCCGAGTTAAGAGGGAACTGATGCTAAGGTTGTCTGTGGATGTGGCCTCTGGTGCTTCAGTTTGCCCCCCCTGGCTTTGGCTTCGCTTTCGTCGCTTCACCCGCTTGAAGTGACAGTCAAGTGAGATGGAGGGGGACTAGCTATCTATTGCCCGATGCTGCATCCTTTGAGGGGTGGCCTCGACTAAAGGACTCCAGGTGTATCTGCCTCTACTAATTAACAAACCTCCCCCCCTCACCTAATGAACCATTCAATAATGACCCATTTATCCACAGTGCATTGCAATTAATGACCCCGTCCCTTAAATAACTAACTACAGCATTAAGTAACAAGCCCTTTACCAACAGTGCATTACTCCCAGCCCCCAAGCTCCCCAAATATGATCTGTAAGCTTGTAGGCATGGCAGATTTGGTGACACCTGCTCCTTAAGGATTCACTTTGGCTATTGCATCTTAAAATCTTCTTGTACAATACCGATGCTAACTCTACCAATGCTAACCACATTATCTGGGTGACGGCCTCTCGAGTGTAATCTTGCTGCCACCAACCAATTTTATTCATCTCGAGATGATAGAAAGATTGATAAAGGCATCTCATATTTGAAGGGGTTAATTAAATCTATATGTATAACTCCTCGAGGTCGAAAAGTCTGTCCTGAGCCAAATAAAACATAAAATCATCAGGAGTAGGGAAGATTACAATGAAAAAGATGTTCCACGATTTAGCGGGTTAACAGATACAGATAACGTATGAGAGAGTAACAAGGTGCAATAAGCATACTAAATTGCTACGGAGGAAGTGTTAAGAAGTTTTCCATGCAACCCCCTCATTCTCAGTCTCCCTCTCCTTCTACACCCGACTGCCAAACATAGGAAAATCCCATCTTGACCATTGCCTGCAGTAACAATAACCCTCCTCATAGTCTAAGAAGGCAGCTATAACACAACTGGTCGCTAACTTCTCCGTGAGCGCATAGCCTATACAGTGGTTTGGATGAGACACAAATGGCAAAATTCCATGAACTGTGCTATTTGGATTTTACGTTTAACTGTCCTTCGATAAGATAACAGTCTGTATTTTACTCTTGCTGCTGCCAGATAATTTTACGTAGTTTATGCGAGACCCTCAGTAAGGACGGGGTTAAACTATGAAAGACCCGTTCTGATGTGAATAAAATAATTTGGTGGCAGCAAGAACATTACGCATTTCATTATACTGAAGGCGTTAATGCATACGCAACGCCTAACCAGCTGTATCCATTATTCATTTCTTCGATTGGGTGCGTAACCAGCAGTTTGTACAATGGCGTTTGTAAGGTGAATGTGCTCGCTACAAAAATTGAAACCCTTTCTTTGTTGTTTTAGTGGTTTGTCAGTGTGGTGTGCATGTGACCCCACTGTGGTGTGAGCTGGCTGGGTCTGCCATGGGCACTCTTGCTGTTTTATAAACTCGTGTAATGAGTCATGTATACTGTATTGACATTCTTGTTTGATATTAACCACTTGAATCTGGTGCCATCATTTCTGCCCCTCTTTATTTTTTCCACCTTTGGACACTCTCGTACAGTATGGCTTAGGAGACTTAGGAGGGTCTGGATATAACTAACTCTTTCAGTGTGGATGATTTCTAAGCTCAGTACTCTAGAATCATTTGATGCTAGCAAGTGAGTGAAGGACTAAACTCAATTCCCACTGGCAAACTCTTCACATGCGGCAGACTTAGGTGACTCACAAAATGGTGGGGAACTTTAGTGCACACGCTTGCATTGTAAGTGAAGTAAACCCTAGATTTTAAGGTGTATGTACGTATTAAGGAAGTTCGCATATGGCTGCATTCTACTCCGTTCTGCAATCCATCCATGTTAGTCTTTTGTTTTAGGCCATTTTTTGTAACAAGCATTTATTACATCATTTTTGTTCCCATATGTACTGTCTCCTCTGGGAGGCATCTTTTATTGTTAGGCTATATAGTAAGTTGCGCATCTGTCTGTCCAGTGTTTTCATGTTTACCGTCTCCTCTGCTAGCTTTATGACCTTTGTTGTGTTTTGAGGGACTGTACTGTATATGTTTCAAGAGTTTTTGTACGTTGCTTTGTGTTGCTTTATAGTGCATATTCACCCGACTTTAAATCATCCATTTGTCTAACTTGTTTTACGTTCCTCCTCTGTAATGGTTTCCTCAGTTTGATCTCATTAATTTACTTTTTACATCTCTTTCTCCATATGTTCAACCCCTTCAAATAGGTGACATTTATTTACTCTTGCTACCTCTTGACAATTTTATCCAACTCAAGGCCTCCCATATGTAGCAGTACAAGCAGTAGTAATCACAACCCATGGCTTATCTGAATGTGAACCCAATGGAGTGCAGGCCGAAGTTATCCTTCTTCCACAGTTCACCATCCTCCCTTCAGGGGATAGAGAGGGGACTGAGGGATATATCTGTAACTGGGAAGCTCCACTGCCCAGTTGAATCAGTGCCACCATATGAAGGTGTCCCTCTCCAGTCCCTGCCTCCAAAATAAAAAGAGTTAATGAAGGCTATACATAACTCAGCTTGTTCAAAATGTCTCCTGAGCTGAAAAAAATTGTTAGGAGATAGCAAGAATAAAGCAAAAAAAAATTATGTCACTGGACTGAAGGGGCCTAATTTGGGCAACCTACAGACACTTGTGGTACATATAACTCTGGCCAATTTCAACATTCTGGTTCAAAGCCTAATTGATGTACCAATGCTGGTGCTGTATTTTTATATGGTTTTATATTACTTTTATGGATGACTGGTGGTTTAGTGGTTAGAATGGCCCAGTTGGAGTGATGACCCTCCGTTAGTTCAGTCCTAAACGGGTGACTGGAGGCTTTTTGATCATCTAATCCCAACAAGAGATGCCGACTGGTCATCTATGGTACCCTTAAATGAACTGGGCTACGATATCCTGACCTCATGCCTTTACACATCGGTGGGGGTAATACGAGACTGGTTATTTTTTTTACATTACTGGTATATCTAACTACTGAGGGAACCAGCACATCCTACTCAGGCTAAATTATCCTCTACATAATCAATGATAAATCCTTGGATTTTGTGTGGTAGCAAACTGAACCAAATGAAGGAGTTAGCACAGTTTTAATATCCAGCCAGATAATGTACTCTATTTTACTCTTGCTACTTTTGGGGGCTTTAATGCAGTGTAGGAGACTTTAAGAACTGGGGAGCTAGATATAACCTTCCTTTATCTCTTCAGTATGAGAGGTCTATCCAAATTGAATAAAATTGTCTGGAAGTAGCAAAAATAAACTAAATATTACATCATCGGACAGAAGTGGTTAGCCCCTTCACTGCCATGATGTATTTTTTTTCCATTCTATCCAGACTGACACAAGATGACTTAAAAACGGCCTTTGTAGGGAGTTAACTGAAGGGTTGTGTTTAGTCTCCCCAGTTTTAAGTCAATCCTAAAATGAAGAAAGTGAACTGGAAGTAGCAGGATTAAAAGCAGATCGCTGGACTGAAGGGGTTAACCTAGAAGTGTCGGTAGGGTTGCCAGCTGTCTGTAAAAGCCATGAATCAATCAAGACAGAATCCAGCCTATGCGAACACCATCAGGGGCAAGATTCACAAGCGCAGTTACAGTCAGTTCTCCATCGTAACTGTGATAATGTTTTCCAGGAAGTACAGAGAAAGGAGAGAGTAAAGTCTTCCCATGTCCTTAGTTCTTCCTGCAGACACAAATCTTAAGTTACGAAGGGGAACTGATCGTAAATATGTCTGAGAATCCCACCCCAGATTCCCTGACTTGCAGTTCAGGAACGCGTGTCTCTCAGCTCACTTCAGATGTAAGATCTTTTATAACGATAATTATTTGTGTAAGTTGATGCGTAAGTCATTCCCGTAGGCCATATTGTGTAAATATTGTAAAAGTTATTTAAATAAATATTGCTAAAAATATTAAGTGTCTTCTTCCCCTTGGGCATCAATAGGGCTAAAATTTTACAGCTTAACCTCTTCAGTTATTTCAATGCATTTAGTGTAAAAAATAAAGGATAAGATTCACAAGTTTTGGGCCTATCTTCAGGCTCTTCTATAATGAAAAACACTTTAAACTAATCAATTTGAAACCTGAAGTGTCTTATGGATGTAGAAGTGAAATCCATCTCTCTGATACAGTCTGTCATGAATTTCTGTTCTTATGGAAAAGAACTAAAAACATGCCTGTTCCTGAAGGAGCTAGTGCATTTTTTTTTTTAATGTCCAGTTTCATCTCTGTTCTGTAAGACATTCATTACTAAGGCCTTCTTTAGCTACCAGCAGGTTCTAACAGTGAGTGCCTACCAATGATGAGTGAAGGTGAATAGGGTCTCATGTCTTGCCATCCTTATGCTATGTACTTGTATCATGTTATGGTGTATGAAAGGATGAGGGAGATGCTACCTTAGGGATGGTGAGCCAAAGAGGTGGTGACATGACTACACTTGATAGCGGAGCTATCTCGCTGCACTGCAAGACAAGCATGGCAGTGAAGTGCGGCAGTGGATCGAGACAGTGTAAGGCAGTGTCACAGATGATGCAAGCAGTGTTCAGAGGGAAAGGGAGGCAATCAAACTCCCATATTTGTCAGAAAGGCTACTGGTAAATACCATGGTACTATTAGCCTGACTGGTGGATGTACTCCCCAGCTTAGACACTGATGGTACAGAGAAAGGCAGTACACAGGAAACAAAGTCTTTCGCTTTTCATTTCAGAGTGCCATTATAGTGGAGCAAGGATGCCCTTCTGTAAAGCCCATAAGGTGGTTACCTCAAACTACTGACAGCACTGATAACTCAAGTTCTGTAAGGTGGCTACTGTGGCAATGTGTACTAGTGAGCAAAGTTCTCAAACTAAGGCAGGGCCTCACCTGGCTTGAGTTGCACTCTAATGGCCAGGGAGAGCTTTAGAACCTCACTGGCTCCAATGGTTAGGCATGAAAACATGCTTACAATACCCACAGCTAATGAATGTGCAGGGTGAAATTTCATAAGTAGCATGCATAAATATGCCATTAGAGTGGTCACATGGGTACTTGGGCATGGAAAAGTGCTAATGAGGAGCATCAAGGTACAGTGCAGCAACTTGGTCACCCCCTGTGTGAGTGATTCTGCTTCTTGATGAATCAGTGCTTCTATCCCAGGTGAATGCTCAGACAAGGCAGTGGGTAAAGGTAGGTGGAAGCAACTATCATCCACTCAAGATGTGGTGCTAACTACTTCTTCCTTTGCCTTTATTATTCTTTTTCTGTGTCTGCCCTCCTTTCTTCTTTATTTCTCCCATTCTTCCTGTCGCTTCTATTATTCATCTTTTCACTTCAGGTGGCTCTGCACTGAGTGACAATCCTAATGGTTTCCTGTAACCCAGGAAACCATTTATAATGCCAGGTGGTCGTGATACCTGTATAACAAAATAACAGGGTGATGTGGAGCCTATTGTGGTATCCCTGTTAACTGGATGGAGATGCAAGTGCAGCGTTCATCCAGGAACCAAACCTCTACATTCTTCCCCATGCCTCACCATGGTGAGGTGTTGTCTTCCTTAAAAGAACATTGGTTCACCACACAGGACAGCCCTGCAAGGGCAGTTGCTTGCCTACAGTTGATGGGTCTGCTTGGCCAGACAGACCAGGGTTACTTAACTCCTCAGGGAATGAAGGAGTTCCCTACATCAAAGCATTGCCAAGAAGCAGTAAATCCACAAGACCCTGAAGGGAAGGCATGATATAGCCATATAGATACCCTCATATCATGGCTACATCAGGAGAATGAATCCTCACACCATGCTTAGGGTAACATTATATGACTTGTTAACAAGCGTGTAGTGTAATGGGAGAGGCAGGTAGTGCCCTCATACAAAAACAAGACATATAGGTTATTATGCAAAATGTAGCCAAGGTTAGGATGAACCAGTTAGCTGGGGCAGCAGGACTGACAGGTTAAGCACAGATGAATGAAATTTCCTGCCACTGTAACTGGAACAGAATAAAGACCTATTTATGAGGGCAACAGAACAACAAGGTACAACCTCAACATCTGGACATACATGCAAGTGGGTAAATTGACTCAAAGTAACCCTGAATATAAATACTATGTTAGATATGCAATGGTTTAGCACTTAAGTTAGAGATGGGGAGGGCAACAGTGACCCAGTGCTGCTGGACAACTGAACCAGCTCAATCTTAAGGGGATAAATGTCAATTCTTCAGTACTGTACTGTAAAGGGGATGAATATGAGAAGGTCATGAAGTCTGTATTCAATATGACACTGAATATAATTGGTATGGAGCAGGAGATGTGACTAGACCTGGCAAAACTGATGAATTTGGCACTCCAGAATGAGGCTACCCACACAGACTAGCTAAACAATAATAATGGTTACGGTGTACGAGTGGGGTGGTGAGCTCTGGTACCAGTATACAGACTGATTGATAATACATTCCAGTTACATAAGTGTTTTTATATGTTGGATCAATTAAACTATACAGTACTGCAAAATTTTGATAACTGGAGCGCAAATATCTGGCTGAGGAAGAAGACACTGGATATAATATAATTTGTAGACTCTAAGGCCGAACAAACACCGAAGACAGATATACAAGAACGACTAATTTGAAGGAATTATACAATACCTGTATAATTTTCAATATTCTGAGCAGAAAGGAAGACACTGGGTAAACTGCTATAATGAAATTTGTAAGCAATTTGATCTAATTATTACTCTGTGTACACCTAAATATATGAATCAATAAGCAATTTTTAGATCTAATTCTTAAGTCTAATACTCAGAGATGAGGACACTGAAAAAAATTTCTGAATTCAAAATGGATGAACCTAAATATAATAATGTATTAACAAAGCAGCAAATTTGTATACTCCACCACTTAGGCAGGTAAGGACACGGTATACAATTGTTCATACCTTTTTAGGTGTTTAGGACTGAAAAACACTTCTGTTAAATCTAAATGGGGCAACAAGTCACCTGTGATACCGATAATTCTCATGGAAAACAGGAAGCGGGAAAGATATCAAACAAATAAGTTGTTATCCATAAAGCAATAAGACACCTGAATATGAGGGAAGCATAAATGCATACACTGTGATCTTAACTGTCCAACAATGATCATATCAATGTAGGTAAAAAGGAAGGCAAAAATTATGTCCAGCCTTGTTACATAAAGGGTATTAAAAATACAGTGTACTGCTTGTAAATCTCAGTACAAAGAACATGTAAGTGATTACAAAATATCAGTATTTAAGTTGAAAGCAAGGCATCATTAAATCAGAAAACTCTTCATGAGTGTGTGAATAGGAGGGAGATGTCAGTTGGAGGAAGGGCAGCCAAATGGCAGAGGACTGAGTGACATGGATGTGATTTGTTTGTAGCCACCCCTTATGAGATTGAGGAATCTGGCAATACATAGATAGATAGATAGATACACAGATGACTATTTAAGAGTATATATGTGTCGACAGGATAGCACCCCCGTAAAGCAGGAATCAGTAAGTATACTATTCTTCAAAGATTTTATGTATGCATAGTGGGAAATGGACATCATGTGCTAGCATTCCTTCACATGGCCACTGGCTGAGGCAATGTAAATTCAGTCATCAGTGTACACCTGAGCACTCGCTGTCTGAATAGTGTTAATTTGAACAGCTGAGCAAACACCTTGCCACCCTGGCTGGATGTCAGCCACTCTAGCTGCATATCCCGTGGCCTGTGCCACGGGAATAAGGGACAAACACACAAAGGCACCACACTAGGGGAACACACCATTTAAGGTCTCCATTAGAGGACACAGCAGTTCCATGGGGGTTCACTGCTGTGGCTCCAGTAAGATAGCAGGTACACACTAAACTCACATTAATAAAACACAAACTAGTTGCATATACTGTAATTTCAATATTTAGTTAGCTGGATGTTGTTAAAACAACATGGATGACACGGAGGCCATCAAGGGTACCCAGAGAACGGGGAACAGAGTTCCTTATGAGAGTACACCTCAATGTGTGATAATTGTCTATGGAATTTAACAAGACTTTTGAGAAAATATTACAGTTAAGAAAATATACCAAGGATGTGTGTATACTAAATGCTGCCTAGAGTAATGTGTCCTTGTCAGATACCTGGTCAGTGGCCTTCAACATACACTGAGTTGCCGAGGACCCATTTAAATATCTGGGAACTGCAGTCAAAATCTTCATAAAACTAGAATAAAAACTCATGCACTGGGCACAAAAGCTTACCTTTGACTTAAGCCTGCGAGGAATATGCAAGGAAACACCCAAGAAGTAACACATGAGCACACTTACGATACAGCAGGAAGATGAACACAGACCAGCTCAGAAGTGTGCATAAAACAACCTGCCAACATAAAGTAGGTAGTGGTCAAGTGGATAAAGAAGTCGCCTGTTGTCAGAAAAGACATGAATTTTTATCCCAGGCTGTGGTAGGGAACTGATTTGAATTTTGTTAAAACAAGTGTTACTGATCTTCCTTAAGACTCATCATGTCATAAACACCTTCACTAATACCATCACACCAGTACTGAATGAGAAAAGTCCTGGCATGTACATTTTCAGTATGGATGGTGGGTACTGGTGCCAAAGTAGTGGCATGAGAAGGTATGCGGCATGAAGGGGGACTGCTGGGGATCAGGGGATGGACTAAGTCAATGCCCAGAGTCAGGAGGTGTGTGGGATGGAACCTTGGTTCCATGATGACTCTCCTGTATCCCCACACTACCACAGGAATGCCACATTTTTGGGAAGGAGTTTTGAAATGAATTTACTTGTACAGTGAAGTTCCAGCACCTCTGTCCTTGAGCTGTGGGTGTGTCTTGACAAATTCCAAACCCTCACTGCACTGGGTGTGGATATGAATGCCTGGCCTCCTTCCTATAAGGTAACCGTGCCTGACAAACCGCAAGTGGAAAATAATAAATCCGTCTGGGTGGTGTGCGTTTGCTTCCATGCAGCACCTTAAACCTACCATACTTTCCTCTAGTCTCACACTCAGTCCAAAATAACTAATAAATCTAAGTAATTAAATTTTAACTTTACTGGTTTAGCTTTTCTAACATTCTTTACTGTATTACTGTCTCCAGACATGAATTAAGGTGTCTGAGTCACATGTCTGAAACCAAGTTTTTCTGCTACAATACACAAAACTACAGTAAACTATACCCAGTAAAAATTCAGTTATAGTAAAAGCTTGCTTATATCAGACTAGAACTTCCCCTAATTAGTTCAGTATAGGAAAATATTATTGTTATGATTGATATTTTTATATCAAGACCATAATGGATTATGCCTGGTCTAAGTATAAGTGATTTTCCAAGACAAATAACCATACTAATGATATTATTGTACTCTCATGTTATCAATGTACTGTAAAGTTATTTCAGAGCTGCTTTGAACTAAGCAACCTTGTTTATGCTTCTAGCCTGAAACTATGACATAGTAACTGAAATGCACTGACATTTTCAGGAAATGGCTCACATGTGTTTTCTAGCCATCTCATGATGGTTACCTGAATTTCACCATCCTCAAAGCACAGTGGAATACATACAGTAGCTGGTACACCAACAATCACAAGGTTGGGTGGCTGCATGCTGTGAGTAATAGTTTGTTCAGGTTTTTAAAATCAAGTCATGATAAGAAGGAGACCACCCACAGCACTGCATCAAATGAATGTGAGTGGAGGGGTTGTCCATCAGTTTGTTAAATCTTGTCTTTCAATGCAGGGTCTGATTTACGGAGGACATGACTCCAGCGTGATTGGATACCCACGGACTGATTTTGATGCCCTTCTACTAGTCACGAGTTGGTCATGATGTCTCCCTTACACCGTTAGACCTGTCACACTTCTCAACTTATGGGTTCGAGTAATCAACCCAGCAAACCTATCATGGTTGGAATTACTCAGGTATTGTATTCCAACTAATGCCAAACAATTTTACTCAGCCAAGGGTGATTTGTAGGAGTCTGAGAGTGGTAATATTGGTACCATATCAATAACCCTCTCATGGTCTGTGCAGCATTTAAGTATTTTGCTCCAGCTAATGCCCCACAATTTTATTCAGCTGAGTGTGAGCCATGGAAGCCTGGGTATTAAGATGCTACTGCTCTCTAACAGCACAATTTTGAAAGTTTTTATCTCTATGCCTAACTCCCTGTCTTGCCTCCTCACTTGACACTAGATACTGTACTTTCCTTCTTGGCCAATTCTCCTCATCCTTGAGAAACTGACTGAGTGTACTGCCATAAATCATATATCACAGCCCTGCTAAATATCCATTCTTTGGCTTAAAAAAAAAAAAAGCATAATTGTACCCTGAACAAAGAAAAAGAGTGACCAATCACTCAACTCTGAGTAAGTTTATATCATTTATAAACCACAACCATCCCTCCAACTATCTGATACTGCACAGAATAAAGAAGGCATGAGAAGCAGGGAAACAGGAAAAAATGAGTCAACAGAGACAGGACTGAAGCTGGCTCACTCTAAAACAGGCTATTTGATAAAAAGGTAAACTGTTTTTTACCCTTTCCAGAGTGTGCTCGACTCAGGGTCAGCCTATGATATTCCAGATCAATTAAGGAAAAAGACATGCCAACCTTCCTGTCAGCATTTTAACATGACAGAAAATCCCCCATTACCTCTTAAGGATTCAAACTCATGCTAATGGCATAGCTTTTACCCTGATGTGAGTACTGCATTCTACTAAAATAAAATCATTACAGAGCATTTTGTATTACTGTATTTCACAAGTGCATTTGCAGCACCTCTCTCCTCAAGTATTGGCCGTGCCGAGATGAACCCCTCACCCGCACTGCCACTTGGATGCAGTAATGGACATATGGGCTTTGTTGCCATTTTTGGTCCACTAAGGCCAAAGACATCTTTTTCACTCTATTCTTTTATCATCTGACAGTTATATTTATCTTCAGACTTTTTTCTCAAACTGGAAAAAAAAAAAGTAAAGAAAAGAAAGTGAGGGGGTTACCTAATGCTGATATGACCCTTTCCCATAAGATTTGACACTTACCTGTTAATCAGACACTGTGATTTAACACTAACACTCTGCTTCAACAAGTGTACTGGGACCAACTGCACAGAACCCTGGGGCAACAAAGTAAAGTAGGTAAGGTTATGGTAAGTCCATATAATGCAACAAGTCAACCCAAAGACCTCCAAACATTTCAGTTCCTTCCTTTCACCATGCAGCCTCAACACCCTCCTCCGCATACTCCATCCACACTGCCTTTGGCCCAGCTTTCCTTCTCGTTCCAGTCATTCCACTCCCAAACACCTTCTTCTAGTCAGTCTCTCACTCCCCACTTCCTTAATAAGGCAGAAATACCATATCACATGCATGCACACACACAAATATCATGAACCCATATACGCTCAGCATAATGCAGTCTCTCACACCACAGCATACTCCTCTCAAGCACCCCACTGTCATAACTGAGAATCCTTTAATAAAACTGCAACAGAAGATATCTGGGAGCATTTAATTGAAGTGGTCGGTTCTGCAGTCCACTGGGTACTTGCCACAACAAGAATATCAGTCATGCATCCCTCTACTTTTCTCATCACAACATTCTTTGTCTTCCTCTCCTCATTCCCCAACCAATTCCCTTGCTATACATTATTCCTCTCAGTGTTGGCTACCATCTGCCAAAAAAAAAAACATACTTCCTTGTAACTATAACTACGGGCAGTTCTCATTATATAGTCAGGGATGGGTTCAATATCACAGCTTTTTCTATACAACTGGTACTGTAAACTTGAGTAAACTGGGAAATCAGCTTTATAAGCAACAATGGAACTTCAGTAGGTAACATTTTTTGTGATGCACTCTAACTTGATGATGATGATAATCTGGTCTTTTGTTTCTCAAAAGCATCAGTTTTTCCATTAGTGCCAAAAAAGGTGACTGTAATGAGGATCTCATGAATTCTTTCTCTCCAGTGTCATTTTTCCACTCTTTCTTCAGGCAACTCCACATCTGCTCTTCAAGTAACTGTTCTACTGCCCTTAGTCGCAAACTGGTGTCCTGGTAGCATCATTCAAAAATAACTGTTATAGGTTAATACTGGCACCAGTGCACTTCAATCCTATGATCTCTTTACTTCAGACTCACCTTCCTAAATCACACTTCAGAGCATCTGACACTTTCCTGCTCTGTTAAGACCCCCTCTTCCACCTCCTCATCCACCCAACCATCCTTACTTAAACCCCAAAGGACTGGCATATTTTAAGCTATTGTACAACCATCACAATACTATTTCTACAGAAAAATGGCCTGTCCTTAAAGACAGAAACTTACCCTGAATAACCATTAAAGACCACTGGGACACCACATGACTTTTATTTTATTAGCTGAAGAGGCAGCTCATCCCCTCATAAATTCCATTTCTACACCAATCAATCACACAGACCATACTAGGGTATCTGTGCTCTGTCAAATACCACAGGTTTTTTTTGTTCCCAGCATTTATCATCAAACTAACTCAACTGCTCTCATATATTCCACAAAAGCTTTCTTAACCAGTCAGGCTGATTGATACATGGCAAATTTTATTCTGGCTACTACCAGATGATTTTAAGTGGGACTTGCCCTCAATGGGCTAAATAGTAATTTCAAAAGGTAAGTTCCTGTCTTTAAATAATATTTAAGTTCAAAATGAACCAGGTAATACTGCCTTAAAACAGAGTCAGATATCAAATGTTTGTAAATCATTACAGCACAATGCTAATGTTGAGTGTGTATGTGTTTCCTCAAGGAGGACTTCTTTATAAACAACTTGCCACATGTATCACACTTGAGCCGGTTGAGCTGACTGTGAGTGAGGCGGTGGGCATTAAGTGTGCTGCGCTGGGTGAAATGCTGCCCACATTCATCACACCCATATTTTCGCTCTCCTGTGTGGATGACCAGGTGTGCACTCAGGTTGGACTTTTTGGCAAACTTCCTCCCACATATGTCACACTCATGTACTTTGAGACCTGTGTGAGTCACCATGTGGTCTATCAGATGCCGTTTCAAAATAAAGTCCTTATCACACTCTGCGCACTTAAAGTTTCTTGTTCTTGTGTGGAAAAGTTTATGCTGCTCAAGGTGGGACTGCTTGTAAAATCGCTTGTCACAGTCCGGACACTCTATGGTTCTTTCTCCAGTATGGGTGAACATGTGAACAGCCAGGCCACTCTTATGTATAAACTGATTTCCACACTCGGCACAGGTAAAGCCTCTAACTTTTCTGTGAGTCAGTGAGTGTCTGTTTAAATCACGCTCATAAAGGAATGCCTTGTCACACTCGGTACATCCATATTTCTTAACCTCGGTGTGAATTAAAGAGTGTCGTACCAAATCTTTGTCCAATGAGAAGAGTTTATTGCACACCGCACACTCATGGTTCTTAACTTTATGGACTAAAGTGTGTCTGATTAGGCTGGACTTGTACAAAAAATTTTTCCCACATTCCTCACACCCAAACCTTTTCTCGCCTGCGTGACTCAGCATGTGCTTCGTCACTGCACTTTTCTGTGTGAAGAGTTTGTGACATTCTTGGCACTCATGGTTTTTTATTCCAGCATGAATTAACTTGTGTACGGTCAAGCTTCTACGGCATGTAAACAATTTATCACACTCTCCACATCTGAATTTCTTCCTCCCACCCTGCAGCACTGTCTCCACTTCCATCCTAAAACTCTAGCCTCACACACTATGATAATCTGTCAACTTAGTATTCCCTCTAACATTTCTCATTAAACAGTTACTACTCTATACCCTTTTTACTGTAACTTGGCCTAAAATTGCCATCTCTCCATCATGAATGCCGAGTTGTAAGAATAACTTAATGGTAGAATATGATGCTAATCACAAAGAAGTGCTATGGAAAGGATGGATAGCTGTAGTGCTGTCCTTTTCTGCCACTCGGCCAAGTGAAATAAGCTGCCAATGGATGAAAATCTGGGCCAAATTAAAGTCAAAAGGGTATAGCCATATAATCCCATCAATTACCATATACTCAATCACCTCACACAATATACAGTACTAAGATTGGGTATGATCTCACTTCTGGTCACATCAATACTGCTGTCAATCGTTTTAATGTATCTGCACACTACTTTTCATAACTTAATAACACAATAATCTTTTACTACAATACTTAGTGTAGTATACAGCAAGACCTCTCAATAACACCCCATAATTTTGGCACTCTTATTTGTCAATGTCTCCTCCTGAATCATATCTCATGATCAGTGCATGTTAATGCTTACCTATTCATGATAAACAAGTATAACCCAATACTACACTTCAAATAGTTAGTAAATGTACATTAGGAAAATACACTACTACCTCAAACAACTAGGACCACAACCAGCTACTATTAAGTACAATCTGAGGACCTTAGCAGTATATGGAGGTGGTGGTTGGAAGCAGGTGTGTCTCATTCCTGTATTTCTTGTGGCCAAACTTCAGTCTTGTACCTGAAAAAATGAACATGCAATGAAAAAGCAACTCATGACTTGTAAATAAACTCACATATTGGTTTAATTTAAAGACAAAAACCAAGCTCTGTCCAACAAAAAGGTACAGGACTACAGTAAATCCTTCTGGCACTCCAGTACAAGACTATTTGGTTGCACAATGATTCCCTCCTTGGTTTTCTCTATTTGGGTGATAAGAATTCAAGAGCTGTGGTCCACATTTGCTTTCAAGCAATAAAAAAATAAGTACTATCTATCTATATACCTAGGCTGCTTCCCCCAAGAAAAGGGAGGTGGCCGAGACAGGTCAACACACTACCAATTTACTCATCCACTCATACACATTCATTCGCATCTTAGCCCCAAAGGGGAGAAGGGACAGATCCTCACCGCACCACACCGCACGAGGGTCAACCACGCAGTGCAGTCAGTGACATCCGCAGCAGGGCCCGACAGCAAAGCTGGTTTACCCCTGCCACATCATAATGGATCCAGCCCCTTACCTGCACCTGACCTGATCAGCTGATCAGACAAAATGCAGGAGAATATCCTCTCAGGGCTGCGTCATCATTTATTCATTCACAATTTCTCTCCATTCATTTCTATCACACACAGCCACTCTTCCTTGCTCAACAGACAACCCTCTCGCATCCAACGCTCTCTTCACACTGTCCATCCATCCTATTCGTGGTCTTCCTCTCAGCCTTACGCCTCTCACATCAGATCTAGTTATCTTTTTCACCAATCGCTCATCATCCATTCTCTCCATATGCCCAAACCATCGCAACACCCTCTGTTCAACTCGATCAGCCATCTCCCGAACAATTCCAGTTCTCCTTCGCACTTCATCATTTCTCACTCGATCCATACGCGTCACTCCACACATACTCCTCAGACACCTCATCTCCATTACATTCAAACTTTTCCTCTCTGCTACACCCATATTCCATGTTTCAGCCCCATATAATGCAGTCGGTACCACAACACCCTCATACAGCCTTCTCTTTACATCCATTCTGAGTGAACGACATCCAAACACTTTTTTCATTCCTCCTAGCACCTTTCCAACTTCATTCATTCTAAACTTCACTTCTGCATCTATTCTTCCATCCACAGCAACATGTGACCCTAAATACTTAAAACACTCAACCTCCTCAAGCAACTCACCATTCAAAACTATAATCATCCTCCTACCATCTATCAACCTCGTACACTTCATCACTTTACTCTTATTCTCATTTATTTTCAGTTTCCTCCTTTCACACGCCCTTCCAAACTCCTCTACCAACTGTCTCAATCTCTCCTCTGAATCAGCCACCAGTGCAGTATCATCCGCAAACAGCAGCTGCTTCAGATTCCACTCTCTACCATCATTCACCAGACTCAGTCCTCCATCTAACACTCTTGCATTCACCTCCCTTATAACACCATCCATATAAATATTAAACAACCAAGGCGACATCACACATCCCTGCCGCAGCCCCACTCTCACGGGAAACCAATCACTCACAGTATTTCCCACTCTTACACACGCTCTACTATTTACATAAAAGCTTTTCACTCCTTTTAGTAACCTGCCATCAAGCCCATTCAATCTTAAAACATTCCACAAAGCCTCCCTATCAATTCTATCATATGCTTTCTCTAAATCCATGAATGCCCAAAACACATCCTTACCTTTTGCTAAATACTTTTCACACACCTGTCTCACAGCAAACACCTGATCCACACATCCCCTCCCTCTCCTAAAGCCACACTGCTCATCACCAATCACTCCCTCTGTACCCTCTCTAACTCTCTTAATTAACACTCTACCATACACCTTACCTACCACACTCAACAGACTTATACCTCTAAAACTAGTACATTCATACTTATCACCCTTACCTTTATATAATGGGACCACACAAGCACTTGCCCAGTCAACTGGCACCATACCTTGCACAAAGCACACATTCAACAATCTTACTAACCAGTCAACAATAGTTGCTCCACCACATTTCAGGCATTCCACAGCACACCCATCCATACCTGCAGCTTTCCCTGTTTTCATCTGCTTTACTGCCTCTTGCACTTCCTCCATCGTAATCAAGGATTCATTCAACTCTCCCAACACATCTATTCCTTGCGCCCTTCCATCTGCCACAGTCTCAGCCTCCCTTTCCTCCTCTACATTCAACAATCTTTCAAAGTACTCCGCCCATCTCTTCCTTACTGCATCCATCTCAATTAACATCCTTCCATCCTCTGCTTTTACTTGCTCCTCCTTCCCAGACTCTCCCTTTTGCACCCTTTTCACCTCCTTCCAAAACATTTTCTTATTCTCCTGAAAATTCTCAGTCATCCGCCTACCCCACCTCTCATCTGCTGCCACTTTAGCACCATGCACAACCCTTCTTGCCCTATTCCTCTTTTCCTTATACCTCTCATATGACACCTCATCCCTCCTCTGCAACCACACTTCATATGCATGTCTCTTCTCACCCACAGCCATACTTACTTCCTTGCACCACCATTCACTTCCCTTCCTTACACCACCACCCACTCGTCTCACACCACACACCTCTTCTGCATGCCCCACCACAGCACTCTTAAACAACTGCCATTCCTCCTCCACACTGCCACTCTCCTGATCTTTCACTGCATTCCACTGATCTCTCAATTTCTCCTGATACTCTATCATTTTCTCTCTTTTATCCAACTCACTCACTTTCAAAGCCTCCCTGCCACACCTAACTCTCCTAGCTCTCACCCATCTCTTACCTACTCTCAACTTTCCCTCCACCAGGTAGTGGTCAGACATACCTCCACCCTCCCCTCTCAAAACTCTCACATCCAACAATCTTCCTCTTACATTCCTGGAAACAACCACATAGTCCATCAATGCTCTGTCAACAACCCTTCCACCCTCCTGTCTCACCCATGTATACTTATATCTTTCTTCTCAAACAAGGTATTCCCAATCACCATCTCTCGCTCAACACACACACCTATCATAAGGTGCTAATAGAGGGAAGATGAAATAGGCAATATCTATGGTATGTAATCAATATGATACTGTCTTACATTACGATGGTAATATCTAACCCCTTCTGAGATGTAAGAGTTTGTGGGTGGCACTCATCAGTCAGATTAGAAGGCCTTCCAGGATCTCTTCCTTAACTATTTTTTTTTTCTTTCCTTCATTCTTTCCTTGTCCTTCTGCCTATGGGTGACTTTACACTCCCTCTTCTGTCTTTCTTTCCTTCATTCTTTCCTCATCTTTCTGCCTGTGGGTAACTCTACACTAGGTGACAAGCCAAATGGTTTCCTGTGCACCAGGAAACCATTTACTATGCTGGGTGGTAACCATATAACCAAATTTTGGCGCCTGATGGATTAGTGGGTAATTATGATGCTCCAATCGGATTGAGCCGGTGAAGGTTTATATCCAAGGAGTGGTTGGGGTTTACTGCCCTTGTAATGCCACTCAGGGATGAGTGAGGCTGGTCACTCTCATCTTAAATGTCAGGACCAACTTGCCTAACCCTGGGCTCCTGCGCTCCTCTGTGGGGCAACATAGGATTGGATAATGGATGGATGGATGGATAAATATTTACAGCTAATTCTTTTTTCAAGTGTTGTTTGTACCATATCTTTTCCATGTGGGAAAAGACTGCATAAATAACACAAAGAAATATCTTAATGTATCAGATACAGCAATAAACAGGCAATGAAGAGGTGCTACAGAGCCCCTATACCCAATGAAAATACTGGTTCATGGCTCAGATACAACAATCCAGACTTGAGGTCTGGTCTGGCAGAATCAGTCAGCTGTCTCTGTGCCATACCCTTCCTTAGTCATAACAGACCATGAGACTGTCCACCAATAATAATAATAACCAATATTTAACCCCTTCACTCCAATAACATTTTAAAGTTCATTCCTGGCATCTCCAGCTGACATTTTTCAGCTAAGAAATTTTCTACATGGAGAGGTAAGAAACAGTACAAGTTATATAAACCCCTTAATGATAACTTACTTAATGTGAATAAAACCATTTGGTCGTTTTTGTTGTTATTACCCGATCCCTGTCTGTTTGGTCAAGCACACCTGTCACCCAAAGGTATGCAACTGCTCTATATGGCCATCCTACAGGTACAGAACTGTAAATATGCTATGTAGGGATCCATGACTCCATTGTCGTAGTATGGTATGTTAAGTACCTCACATGAGTTGGACCGGGATCCTTCCCACAATGAGGTGCAGGGAAATATGAGGTTTGACTCTCAGGTGCACAGCAACCACACATGCATAACTTTCTCCTGGCTACTTTGTCCTCAGGCACCTCTCTTATCCTCTTCAATACTCCTCTCCCTTCATTTTCTCTCACCAATATGCTGCTCCACTCTCTTCTTCCACATCACATAAAGTCTGCCTCTTCTAACATTTTCCTCAATCTCACTTTCAAAGACATTCTTTGGCACTCTATCCACGTACATTCTCTGAACATGTTCAAGCCATCTCAATGTCTTCATTTTTATCCATTCAGTGATTCCACATCTCACTGCTGTCACCCTGTTTTACATTCCAAAATACTCATAAATTCACCTACACCATCCATCCTGCTCATGCCTGCAGTTCTTCTGAAGTAAGATAATTTATAGAGCTTGTAACCTAGTAAGCTTTCTGTCAATCACTGCCCAGTCTTCTACGTCATACAAGAATGTCAGTACCAAGGTAGTGGCACCAACATAATCAGGCAATCGAATGGAGGATGGTGGACTGTAAGAGAAGGACAACTTCAGCCTACAGTTTATCAGGTTCACATCCAGATAAGCCTGGGCCTACAACAACAACAACAATGCAGTATTCTCTTCACCTCCAAACTAACCATACTACCCTTCAAAATACAGTATAACCAATATTTCCCGTTACTCTTTTTTCCTGAGTTGATCGCTCAAGCTTAACTGCCTTCTGTCACGTTTACATAATACAACTACAAGATGTTAAACCATAAACCTTCTCAAGCATCTTGCCTCCTATGTGTACTCTGCAATTCAGTGCTCGAGAGGGATGCCTTCACATGGTGGTGTTGATATAACTGGGTGCTGGAGCTGTATGGTCATACAAATGTCCTTCAGCTCCTTCAATATCCCTCAGAGAGATGATGGTGACCTGCAGGAGAGTGACAGCTTCAACCTACAGTCCACTGGGTTTACATTCAAATGATCCTGGGGCTGCTGCTATTACTGCTAATGATCCTGGGGCTGCTGCTACTATTACTGCTAATGATCCTGGGGCTGCTGCTACTATTACTGCTAATGATCCTGGGGCTGCTGCTACTACTACTGTAGTATTACTACCCAGAAATTAACTGTGCTTCTTCTCTCTGCTTTATACTGCATAACAAAACACAGAATTGTATGGATTCTGATTCTGGCTTTCTTTTTGCTATAACTTTCTTTATCTATATCCAGGCTCTTTAAGGTTCTTTTCAAAAGGAAATAACATCAACCTACCACAAACAGATCAACTGAAGCAACATCCACAGCTCTGCTGACTCTTGTTGGTCTATAACTTTGCTCTTAGCTTCACACCTCACTTACAGCCCCTGAAATATGGAACAGTGGATTAAACCTCACATGTTGAGGGCAGAGTTGTGAAAGAGAGACCAAAAGAGATTTGAGACAATGGCACAGAGTGACCTCAGGATTAATGGATTGAAGAGAGACTGCTAGAGATCAGGCAGTGTGGACAGCTGCCATTAGGTGACCATGGCCTACACGTGCAAGCATATTGGAACCTATATAAATGATGCAAAATGAACAAACAATCTTAAACTGTGTTCCAGTGATCCATCTATTTGCCTCCCATTTTTTCAGTTTCTGACTTCTGTTCATTCTATTCCTTTCCCACCTTTTTAAAGACAGTTGGAACAGAGTTTGCTTCTGGATATTATGACAAGATGTATTATCATTTACCTGAGACAAGTTTAAATAGTTAGCTGGGGATCCATTCGGTCTTTATTTCAGAATGGTCAAAAAGTTACTATATGTTACTTCTGCTTTACGCACTTATGATACAGTATACTGTATGCATCTAAAGACATATCTGTGAAACCAACCTCAGCGGTAATATGCTACAATAACAATGCCACAAGATTACTTACTTTTATACTGCGAGGAATTTCTTGTGGTGAAAAGTCAGAAACTATCAGCAAACTATATGCAAGGATCCCTTAGCTATGAGGCCCTTCCTAAGATGAATAACATCATCTGGTGATTACAAGAGTAAAATGGAAATTATGTCACTATAATGATGGGAATAAACAACACGACTGCCTTAGGTGGAAATAAGTTTTGTTCTGACTGACTCATTTCCTGTAGAAATTGAAAAAAGTGTCCCCTACACAGAAAAAAAAAAAAAAGGCATTCTAGAAGCAAATGCAGTTCATGTAAATAACAGTTTACTTTAGTTAATCAATGGAAAAATCTTGTATCTGATAACTTTTGCACCTTTAAACAGTGAAGTACATAGTGCATCAAAAACTGTTGCTTTTGGAAATCCTAAGTTTTCTTTGCTTATTCCATTTATACAGTTGACAGATGAATGTAACCTAATCATAGAGCTTGGCAGGTCTGCTAACATTAACTCCCTCACTCCACTAACATATTTTTATATCTCACTTATGCTGCAACCATAGGACTATATTAATTTTAGTCAACCATGCTGTGAATGGGTTATGGTGACCACTTTTAACCCTGTCACTAATAATGATTCCTCTAGTTACCAAAATCATCAGCAACTGACAGAAAAAAATAAAAAAAAATACCACAGGATTCAAGCATTAAATGCATCACCTGGACCATGGTGTCCTGCAGATCTAAACTTACCATCCTCCAGTCCAAATCTGCAAATCCATTCATCCAAGTTTGATCCTTTTGCATCATCCTGAAAATGAGTAGAAATCAATCAATAACAAACAATAAAAAAATAACCAGGTGCAAATCTGACAGGCTTCCTTTAATGATGATAAGAAGTGATGATTAATGAAAAATGTGATGCAGAGACTGATGTTGGAAAGCCAAACTGACACAACACAAAAGAAATATCTGTACACTCCTGACAACAAAACAGCCAAGATCAGATAATGCCAAACACAATGAAGAGTTTAAAATATACTAAAGGCAATACTGAAAAGACATTAAATATCAACCAAAGCATGTAGAGGCAGCCAGCTCTTTTAAACTGAAGTGGTGGTGACCATCATCCACCCACATGATACAGTGTTGCCTACTTCTTCCTTCACCTTTATCATCCTTTTTCTGCATCTGCCCTCCTCTCTATTTGTCCCATCTTTTCTTACAGTTTTTATTACTCTTCCTTCCTTTTCAGGTGGCTTTACATGGAGTGACATGCCTAATGGTTTCCTGAAAGCCACAGAATCATTTACAGTGCTGAATGGTAACCTATAACCAACCATATGTGTTCCCTACTTGTCAACAAGTCAGTTGGCGAGGGTTAGTGCCCCTTTCCGTAAAAAACTAACTCAAAGTCAAATGGCCATCCCTTACAGGATTATGGCATCTGGCTATAGATGGACAGATGGATAGATAGTTTTCAACACATGGCTACAATGGAGGATTATAAATGGATGAAAAGATCTGGAGTGTGTACAGTATGTGGAAGGCAGAGCACCAAGAGGTTGACTTGAAATGAGGTCCTATTATAAATATGACCTCAGGTTTAAAGGTTTGAACAGGGATACTGCCACAGATCATATACCAAGGAGGGCCACCATCTGGTAAAAAAGGCTGACATGCAAACAGGCAAAAAGCCTTTCAAAACAAAGGCTGGGCTTGAGCCCGGCAATTCATTCTTCATTGTACTCTTGGTACTGCCAAACAATATTACCTGAAGAGGAATTTCTGGTGGTGAAGCTAATGAAGACTATACCCTACCCATCTCCTACCCTTACAATCTGAAGTCTCCTCTAAACCAAATAAAGTACTGAAGTCTGGTGGCCACAAAACTAAAATATACAGTATATCATCGCAGTGAAGGGGTTACAGAATCACTCCCAACACCACAAGCAAAATCTCTAGGCACCGAGGAGAGTGGACAGAATGCAAGACCCACTGGTTTAATGAGTAGCACTGTATCGTTTATAATGGCTTCAACATACTTGCATGCATCAGCCTTGGTCACCTTATGATGCCTCTCCATGCTGCTTGACCTCTGGCAGCCTCCCTATTTGGCCCCTTATTCACATAGGGCATAGCTGATCAGGGCGGTACTCCTGAGGAGGATGAGAATGCTGGTGACAAGAAGAGCTGGAGCTCCTGGTTCACTCACCCTCAGGATACCCTGACCATCCCCCTTTGCCGACTTTTTTCAGTGGAGCCCCGCTACCTTATGGTGGATCTAAGGGGAGGTGTGGTGCAGACTACACCAGTGCAGTTTTAGGACTGGGATGGGATTGGGCTCAGATCTGTCCTGGTGAGTACAGGGCATAGCAGTTCCCAAGCTGCCACTTTTGCCCAATAGAGAAGGGAATGAACCTGAGAGTAGCACCCCAGGAGGGTGCCCTATCAGTGGGTGTATATTAGTCACAGCACCAGTGTGCACTTAGAGGGTGTCCCTGCAGCTGTCCTGGCAGGGTGCCTTGAGGCCACTGCCACGGCTACTGGCCACAACTTGGGGACTATGGGTACCTGGTCCCAGGCCTGAACTTGTCACTGCGAGGGTGGGCAGGGCCTGTGGTCTGTCTCCCCCTTCATTTACTCAGCATGACTGTAAATGAGTTTGAAATATAAAATAAAACAAGAGACATAATATGGACACCACTGTATCAAGCAGATTAACCCCTCTGAGTATTTTTCATTTTATTATTCATATCTCCAAAAGATGAGTGATTTTTTGAACTGGAAGGGGGGAGGGGAGTTGATACTATACTGTACAGTCATCATTTACCCAATCACCTCAAAGTTTCACAAAATCATTGAGTGGTAGCATGAATAAACCACAATGTATCACTAGACTGAAGAGGCTGGTATGTATTTTGCCTGCTTACCTATCACACATACCATGGAAAAGGATGTGGCAAGTCTGCTTTCACTGCCATACACACTGCCAAAGTTCCACATGTCAACTGGCAGTTATGCTGGTATTGTACAATACTCTGGCCATTTTAAGCTGGTCTACATTAGCCATCCATTTTTTTTCTACTAAGCTGTAAAAAAATAAAATAAAATAAAATTAAAATGGGAATATGATACTGGTCATTAATAAGTGCTCTGGGGAGGATGTATAGTTGCAGTAGTGTACTGTGTTCTAGCAATGAGCTACAGTGAATGAGCTGCAGAAGGACAATAATCCTGGCAAGTTAACTTAGGTAACTACTGCAGCCTACCTGAGGTGTGTGGCTGCTGTTGATTCCTTTCCACACGAGTTATGTCTTGGGCAGTACGGTACTGCCTGTATGGTGGCTGAGGAGTCAGTTCTTTGGAATTAGCCCTTATTTAAAGTTCTTTCATAATTAAGCTGGTTGTGAAATACATGTACTGGGTAACTTTCTTCAATGGAAGGGGCTTATAAAGTGGAAGAAATAGTGTTTTTAGGTACCGTACATTTAACACCTCAGTCAGAAGCTTTTGGCCTGCACGCATCCTAAAATAAGAGATGACTGACTGTACATATTTTGGGTTGTACTCATCTGTTTTTGCTTATGGACCAGGAGGGTGTAGAATTCTGCAATGTCTTGTATTCATTCTGCATTAACAAATCTTATTTATGGGAGGAGAGGTGTCATGAGCTACCATTACTTGTTTTGTTTCTGCAGTAAAGCCTAAGAAAAGAGGGAGTAAAAACTTCCCACGTTTCATCTTCCTGCAAATCGAGTTACAAGGGGGTTTTATTCATGAGTTTGTTAATTTGGCCCCAGAAATGCAAGCCTGTCAGGAAAAGTTGTATTCCTCATTAATACCATAACACCATTAAACAGCAACACAATCAAATTCACATATTTATATAGGCTATAATTGCATTTCTGAAAAATGACTATAAACTTAATGGGTATGTCTGCAGCTTTGGACAGTCATGCCTCTTTGTTAAGTCTGTTAGGTTAGATTAATAAGAGGAGTCAGATTTAGTTAGGTTAGATTAATTGGAGGAGTTAGATTAAGTTTGTTAGGTTAGTTTACTGTAAATGGAATTATATGGAATATGTTACTCAGGGTAGGTTAGGTACGAAAAAGCCATGACGGTCTAAAAGTGCAATTTTACCAACTCCCGGTACCTACAATGAACATTTTAAAAAGTCGTACTACTATAATACTTTTTTCTTTTTTTTATAGGTTTCATACATTTCAAAACTGGCTCATCATTCATTAGGCCATTAAGTAATTTTTTTACTTTAACTCATTTATGGTTAAATGGTATTTTTTGTGTGTTCCATTACATTTCCTTATCAAATCAGGGGTATTTTCTTGGAGTCTTTCTGGGAGGGTTATGTTCCTCCTTAAATTACGTCAGATCCGAGATGGTAAGTGCATAGAAATTTGGAATGGCTTTCTAGGTTAGGCACAGTGGCAATTCAGATAGTTAATGTCATGGGGGGGGTCGGGGGAGTATAGCCCCACTCTGTTAGATACCTGCTTTTCTTGTTTTGACTGATTTTTTTTTTTTTTTTAATGCCCTATTTTGCTGTGGTGATGGTGGGAGGAGGGAAGGAGAGAGATAATGGCAAAACAGTGCATATCCAGTAAAGATGGCCACCAAAAACATCTGAAACATGAATATCCATAAAAAATAAAAGAAAAAATAGGTGGTTGTGTTAACGAAAAAATTCCAGCATTTCCACAATCTTACAGTACCCTTGGTCTTTAACAGCCTCCCCACGTATAGTAATCAGGCTTCTGGTTATTTCGTAGATGGGAGCTGTAATACAACATAACTTGATTTCCAGGCCCAAGATGATACTAAAAAATGCTCGTAAATAAGGGCAGTTACTGGTTACTTAGCTTAAATTATACTGCAACGATTCCACTTTATAATCTAGCGCTGCCTCACGAATATGGATTATCCAGGTAACCAAAAATTAAATCCCCAGTACATAAACATCCAGCCTCTTGTAGCTGACGGTGCTCTGTAATAAAGAAACAAATATATTCGCCTGTATTACAATCAAAGCTACATAAAACAGATGTTACTCTTTATGGCAGCACACACAAAAATGGCTAATGAAGACCGTAATTACCTACACACACGAAAAACTGCAAAAATCGTGGAGGTCTGCCAGAATTGATCCTTCTTCTTCTTCTCTATCGACGTCCGGAGCATTGAAAACACAGATGAGCTGAGTTTTTTCATAGTAAACTAAAATAAACTAAAATTAATAAATCGTATAACAATAAATACATGCTAGTAAGATTAAAAACATGATTTTTGTAAAGGATATATAGTGGCAAGAAGTAAGGACAAAGAAAAAATCTGGAGACAGATTAGACATTTTATATCCTTAAATAAAAGACTAAAAAAAAAAAAGCATTTAGTGCTAATGCTAATAACTTGCCAATATGAAAGTAGAATTTAGGTGTATCGAAAAACATGGAAACACGGCCAGAACACAGGCCAACATATATGCTGAAGCTGTATGGAACGCTCTCAAAAAATGCAGAAATAAAGAAATGAATAAATAAATAAATAAAAGTTTAAGAATCACTCATAAGTTATAAAAACAGGCTGAAATGAATTTGTTCGGAAAATGAGGAGATTATGAAAATGTTTTAAAAGTGTCAAACAGTAAAACACCTGCAAGAGGGTCAAGAGAACCCACCCGGAAATTGCATAAGTTAAACAGTAACAGAAGACTGGACATTATGAACCAGACGTTGATGTGGTGTTGGCGTTGATGTGGTGTTGGCGTTGGTGTGGTGTTGGCGTTGATGTGGTGTTGGCGTTGATATGGTGTTGGCGTTGGTGTGGTGTTGGCGTTGGTGTGGTGTTAGCAATGAAGTGGCTTGATTGGTCAGATGGTTGAAAGGCCTATTCCAGGAAGGGAGAAGGGATCGACGTCAATGGGAGTCTTTTAATTATTTACGCCATGAAACCAAATGTCTAGCCTGACGGGAGTAGAGGGAAAATAAAGACCGGAGGAAACACGGAATAAAGACCGGAAGAAACACGGAAATATCAGGAAGAGAGGTAGGACAGAAGGGAAGAGGTAGGACAGAAGGGAAGAGGTATGACAGAAGGGAAGAGGTAGAACAGAAGTGAAGAGGTAGGACAGAAGGGAGGACAGAAGGGAAGAGATGGGACAGAAGGAAAGAGGTAGGACAGAAGGAAAGAGGTAGGACAGAAGGAAACAGGTAGGACAGTAAGGAAAGACTGGTGTGTGTGTGTGTGTTTGTGATGACTCTTTGTAATGGATCTGTTGCTCACTTTCCGGCATTCATTTGCAGGGAGTGTTAATGGAACTGGTGTGTGAATTTCAGGTAATGTTGAGCTTTAAAATAAGTTACAATTACTGGTGTGTTTTCATTTACACCTGATACACCTAAGTTCCTTCTCACACGTGGAAAATATACTCGTTACACACAGCATCTTGTCAAGGCCCACAATACTCTTACACTGACATATTAATTAAGCCCTGTTCTCTTCTGTCAGCTTGTCGTCAGCGCTATACCCCGCCCTGTCAGCACCCCTACCTGCCTCCCCTGTCAGTACCCCGCCCTACCTTCCCTGTCAGTACCCCAACCTACCTCACCCTGTCACTCTTCCTCGCCCTGTCACTCTTCCTCACCTTGTCACTCTTCCTCACCCTGTCACTCTTCCTCACCCTGTCACCCTGCTCGCCCTGTCACTCTTCCTCACCCTGTCACCCTGCCTCACCCTGTCAGTCTACCTCGCCCTGTCACTCTTCCTCACCCTGTCTCACCCTGTCACTCTTCCTCACCCAGTCACCCTGCCTCATCCTGCCACTGTCCTGTCTCTCACCCTGCCACTCTCCCCTGCACCGCTATTACCGCCCCAGGATTCCCTCTCTTTGTGTTCTCTCTCTTCATTAATGCTTCATCATCAATTACTCAATATTTGTGTCCGGGATTCGCTTATTTCATTAGTCTTCGTGTGTGTGTGTGTGTGTGTGTGTGTGTGTGTGTGTGTGTGTGTGTGTGTGTGTGAG